>SJYC01089326.1:0-94272 GCA_006408675.1 Madoqua kirkii
AGGGGAGGACCACAAGTGTTCAAGGTGTTCAAGCTAGTGAAGGTCAGAGATGCAGGCTAGGAGGTCATAAGTCAGGATTGGGAATAGTGGGTTGTAAATCAGGGGAAAATTCTCAACAGAGAAAGACCATCCCATGTTGGAAACAGGGAGGACAAATGGGTTGACTGTGGGCCCAAATGCCTAATCATAAGGTATTTTTGTTTCCTGACTCCCCAGCAGCAAAAGTGAAAGTAACTTGAGGCAGTCTGACAACAAAGGGTAGAGAGAAACTTGAAAACCACAGTACCCAGACGAGAGATTTCCAATTTAGCTGCTTATATAAACTGGAGGCGAGGTCCTTTGCTCTGTCTCCTGATTCTGCTCCTCTGATTGCAGACATGGCCACTGTCGTCGATGTGAGTTGATTTGCTACTGAGGGTGGGGAAAGGGAGAGGACCTCTGAGACAATGGAGAGAATTGGGACTGAATGAGGGATAGTGCTGGGCAGTGAAGGGGGAGGAGGTTGCTGGAAAGGCATCTGGAAGGGGAGGAGATAGGCATTACTTGAATGTTACTTACTGAATGTGAAGAAAGTTTCCATGAAGAGAACCAGGTCGCTTGGCTCCTGAGTTCTCTTGCACTGAGACCTTTCACGGGTCACCCTTAGGGGTACATGGTAGGAAGCGGGAGTGGGCTTTGTGCTCAGCAGGGCTGGCAAGACTATGGGAATATTTTCCTGATCTTTTTCTCTCTTATCCTGTTTAGGCCTCCAGGGCTCTTAAGCTTTCTTCTTTTACCAAGTGGTCTGCAGAATTCATTTATTCTACGTTGTTAATGCCTGTGTAAGACTGTATGCTCTACACAAAGAACTTGGAATGAGACCAAGGCTTAGCACAGAAGCGTGAGAGTTCAGTGAAGAAATGTCTGTGGCATCTAGTTTGGGAAGGTATTTTGAATGAAGCCTGAAAGAGGTTCTCCAAGACTTTCAGGTGATAGCACAGGAGTGAGATTCCCTGTGTTCATATTATTGAAATAAGACTCAGATGTAGTCCCTGCTTTCTGTGAGTGGGACCCTGATCCAATTAAAGGAGGGATCATATTCTACAACAGGTGGATATAAGAACACAGGAAACAGATGAACAGGTGATATTGCACATAGCTTCACTACAGTGTGTGAGTTATTATTTAAAGCATTAAGAAAGAAACTAACAGTACAGAAAAGATGTGTCATAAACAGAATTTCCTTCTAAAGAAGTCATGGTCGTGGAGGACAGCCGTGTGGGTATTCCATTAGGCTGACAAGACTTGGGAATTCTGTTTGAGAGCTGTTTTTCAGATCTGATATACATCTTTGGATGCTTTCTAGGTATATTTAATTTTCAACATTTGACAACATTTATCTGGAGATGAGACAAGTAAATAAGATAGGAAATTATCGATAACATTTTCGAGTGGATAAGAGGACAAAGGGATAAGACTGGTTTTCTTGCATTACGACCTGGAAATTTCAAAAACAAGTTTCAAACAAGGGAGGGGCACAGCTTGTTGTAAAGGATCTGGAGCACCAGACTGGCAGAGAAGGGTGGGAACAATGAAGGAGGGGGCACAAAGGGTGTAGAAGAGGGCAGGTATTCTAGGCAACTGTCTCTTGGCCTTTTTTGTCCAGGTGACTGTCCATTCTGAGCAATGGAGACCAATGACCTTCACTGCCCATCTGAGAGACAGAGTAAATAAGATCAAGGAACATATCCAGTCTAAGACCAAGGTTCCTGTGCTGGATCAGATCCTCCAGCTGGGCTCAAAGACCCTAAAGCCTGAGAGAACTCTGTCATCATATGGCATCGACAAGGAGACGACCATCCACCTCACCCTGAAGGTGGTGAATCCCAGTGATGAGGAGCTGTCCTTGGTTTTGGTGGAACCTGGGGGGCAGATGCACAAGCTCCAGGTGCGAAGGTCCAGCTCAGTGACCCAGGTGAAGGAGATGATCAAGATGAAGACCGCTATACCCCCTACGAGGCAGATTATGTACTGCAACGGAAAGAAACTGGAAGATGGGAAGACCGTGGGAGATTACGGCATCAAAAAGGGCCATTTACTCTTCGTGACACCTCCCTGCATTGGCGGGTAATGACCCTGCAGATGGAGTGATAGCAGAAACGAAAGAGCTCATTTCCTCTTACTTCTTACTCACTAACCACACTCTCTGAAAAATCTCCCAAAATTAATGTGAAAGATAAATTGAAAGAGAAGATTTAGGTTGGGCTGGTGAAGAATGTTGTAGAATATTTCTAATTCATTGGTTTTTCATTCTCACATGATTGAATAATTGCAAAACTGCATATAATACATATGTTGATATGTTAGAATATATTGGAATTGGAACACCTGTTAGAGGTAACTTCAAAGCCAGCTTGCAGTTTAACCCTGAATTGGCTCTGACTCATAGGAAAACTCCTATTTCCTTTCCCAAGCAACAAGAGTACATTTTAGGTTGATAAATTGAAAGAGAAGATTTAGGTTGGGCTGGTGAAGAATGTTGTAGAATATTTCTAATTCATTGGTTTTTCATTCTCACATGATTGAATAATTGCAAAACTGCATATAATACATATGTTGATATGTTAGAATATATTGGAATTGGAACACCTGTTAGAGGTAACTTCAAAGCCAGCTTGCAGTTTAACCCTGAATTGGCTCTGACTCATAGGAAAACTCCTATTTCCTTTCCCAAGCAACAAGAGTACATTTTAGGTTGTGATCCATGTTCCTCTAATTACTGTTTGCATCTATTTTTAGCGCAGTGCTTTTACTATCATATCAAAAATTGTTGAGCTACATTTACTTTCTACTTATAGAGAATAGTGAAATGCTTCATTATGAAGTGAACTATTTAGTGTGATAATTCCAATCTTATTAATAAATAATTTAGAAATTCAATCGAACGACTTCCTCTTGCCTTATTTAAAGCTATTTGTTATGAAGTGAAACTTGGCAGCATGTCCCTTTCTACTCTCTGTTTCTCACACTCTTATTAAACCGTTCATATTTCTGGGGATGATGGTGGACATGGCAAGACATTCATGGTGGAGATCTAGAGATTTTATGCCTCTAGTGGGGAGTAGATGTACTTTAGGTGGGAACAGATTTTTAGAAAATTGAGTGATTGTGGAGCAGTCTCGGTCCTGACTGCCTTAGGCACTAGCAGGTCTTCTCTGGGTTGGATGGGGGCTGAGGATTGGTTTCTGGGTTGATCCCAACACTGCCCACAGTCTGGCTAGTGGAGGGTTCCCCTCTCTGCTTCCTCCATCTCTCTCCCTTCCTTTACTCCTATGTCTCATCACCTTAGGTCTCCTTCCCAGTCACCTATATGTTTTTCTTGCAGCCTGGAACATGTCCAGCGTCTTCCCCACGCGTCTCTTCTCTTGTTTATAACTGTCTCAAGAACCACTTCCTGCAGGAGCCTTTCTGAACTTAACACCACTCAGCACAGACCGCACTCACAGGGTGTTACTCACTATAATTATGGGTCAGGCTCTCTGGGGTGGGCACTGTTTAACTGGGTAGGAGGGCATTTGTTTGCACTGATTCCCTGCAATGAGAGACCATGTCTTCTTTTTTTGGATGGAATCCCCCACAGGGCTGAGTCTGTGATTTGATTGTCACTTAGGGATATGTCTGACGACAGACACCATGGAGTCTTCCGTGGCCTCTTCCACTAGACTGGGATCTTCAAATATCTCTCACCAGAATGCGGACTCTTGACTTGGGGATATGGTAGGCCTGAAGATGGGAAAGGTCCTCCTCAATTCTCATTTTCTTATTTTTATCAGCTTAGGAGAAAGCCCAAGGGCCATTTCCCCCTCACTAAACCTGCACAGTTAAAGGACATGGGGGGTTTTCCCTACAGCACAAGAACCTTTCCTGATGGGAGGAAGGGACCTCCCCATTAACCATGGGCTTCTTAAGGACAAATCAAGGATATGTCTGATGACAGACACCATGGAGTCTTCCGTGGCATCTTCCACTAGACTGGGATCTTCAAATATCTCTTACCAGAGCGCAGACTCTTGACTTGGGGATATGGTAAGCCTGAAGATGGGAAAGGTCCTCCTCAAATCTCACTTTCTTATTTTCTTCAGCTTAGGAGAAAGCCCCACAGGCCATTTTCCCCTCACTAAACCTGCACAGTTAAAGGACATGGAGAGGGGGGTTTCCCCTACAGCACAAGAACCTTTCCTGATGGGAGAAAGAGACCTCCCCATTAACCATGGGCTTCTTAAGGACAAATCTTATGGATTCTTGTAGAAAAATGACCAGCCTGAAGGCTATACCCTTTTCACTGGGCATTCCCATCCTTGGGCCCTGGGGCAACACTCCCCTCCTTCCCTCCCCGATTGACTCACTGTGCATCTTGCCCTCTCCCCACACCCCCCAGGAGCCTCTTCGCTGCCCCCTTCACTTCCTTATTCCGGAGGGTGTAGATGAGTGGGTTGAGGGCGGGTGTGACTACAGTGTAGAAAAGAGAAATGAACTTGCCCCGCCGTGGGTTGTAGTTGTACGTGGGCTGCAGGTAGGTGTAGATGGCTGAGCCATAGAAGAGGCAGACGGCTGTCAAGTGAGACCCACAGGTGCCCACCGCCTTCCTGCGGCTGCCTCTGGTCCTCATGCCCCATAGAGCGCGGGCCACGCCGCCATAAGAGGCCAGGATGACGGCGGACGGCACCAGCAGGATGAACACGCGGGCAGCAAACATCTGGCGCTCGGTGGAGTCCTGGCCGCCGCCGTCGCAGGCCAGCTGGAGCAGCGCGGGCAGCTCGCAGATGAAGTGGTCTACCCGGCCGGGCGCGCACAGCGGCCGAGAGGCCAGGAGCGCGGTTTGCGCCGCAGAGTTGGTGAGGCCAGCGAGCCAGGCGGCACCGGCCAGAGCGTGGCAGAGGCGCGGGGAGGCGAGGCCGGCGTAGCGCAGCGGACGACACACGGCGGCAGCGCGGTCCAGAGCCATCACCGCCAGGAGGACGCATTCGACGGAGCCCAGCGCCAGCGATGCGCACAGCTGCGCCAGGCAGCCGCGGCGCTCCAGCCTCAGCGCCCCGCCGCGCAGGTTGGCCAGCAGGGGTGGCACAACGCTCGTGGTGAAGCCCGCATCCACCAGGGCCAGGTGGCAGAGGAAGTAGTACATGGGCGTGTGTAGTCGCGGCTCGCGCACCGCCAGCAGCACCAGCGCCGAGTTGCCCATCAGAGTCAGGAGGTAGCAGAGGAGGACGAGGACGAAGAGGACAGGCTGCAGTGAGGGCCAGTCAGAGAAGCCCAGCAGGAGGAAGCGCTCCTCTGTGCTGTGGTTGCCCTAAAGAGGGAAACTCGCAGGTTTGGAAGGATGACACACAGGGCGATGTGTCCCTTACAAGCAAAGGAAAACCCGGACCATGGGAAGGGGGAGGGGGAACAGATGGCAGCACACACGCTTAGGTGTCCACTGGAGCTCATTTGCAGATCTGAACCCTTACTTTAGGAAGGCAGCCAAATATTAGTATACTCTAGTTATATATTTACCAGAAAATTCTATGAGGAAATAAATAGAATCTCCCTCTTAGAGATGAACAGATTTGGGGTCAGTAAGGTAAAGCATCCCAAGGTCATAGATAAGTGAGTGGTCCTGTACTCAGGACTGTTTGATTTCCAAAATCAGTGTTTTATCAACGGCTTTCCTGCCAGAAGGAGAAAATTTTAATTTATGGTGAATCTCTCTTCTAGGCTGTGTCCAATGTCCATGCCACTCCTGCTTACCAGCTGCTGTGATGAGCGTGAACAACACAAATGGACACATATATACCAGCTTTTAAATCCACAGTCATCTGAGTAAAGAAAGACCACTAGTCAGGAGACCTGGGCTTCACCTCGTAGAACTCCCTTTGGCTAATGACTTGATATGGGGATGTCACTTCATTTCCTCCCACCTCAATTGTTTTCATGTGTGAACCATTGAGGATGAACTAAATGACCTCTGAGGTTCCTGTACTACCTTCCTGGCTCTCATTTTAATAAATTTTTTTTCACTTTAATAACTATTTTTCAAGCAAAGTGAAAGTGGATGCAAAAGTCTTAACCTTGAGGTAATGCCGAATCAAATTTCTAACAGTACAGAAACCATCATGGTTGATGTGATGGATAAAAGTCACATAGAAATCTTCCTACTGCATGGTCACTGACAGGTATCATTGTAAGAATAACTTATTTTAAAAATCATATTCATTGTTCTTATATTATAATCCTGTATTTTTTTATTGTTCAGAAAAGAACCTTCTTCCCCCTAATACAATATTGTATTTGTATGGTTCTCTCATTTATCTTCATTAAGCAGAACAAGTATTAATGTTTTGAATAACAATAAGGTTTTGGGGGACTTCTCTGGTGGTCCAGGGGCACACTCCCAATGCAGAGATCCTTTGTTCAATCCCTTGTCAGGGAACCAGATCCCACATGCCACAGCTAACAGTTCACAGGACACAACAAGAGTGCTGCGTGCCACAATGAAGATACTTTATGCTGCAACCAAGACCCGGCACAGCAAACATTGATAAATAAATTTGGGAGTCAGACTGCCCCTGTTCCATTCTCGCTTCTCTCATTTCTTACTCGAGTAACCTTGGCCAATGTTGTTTAACCTCTCTGTGCCTCAGTTTCCTCATGTGAAAGTAGAATTTGTTAAGTAGGTCAAACATGTCAAGCTCTTTGATCAGTTTCTGACAATGTAGTAGATAATGAATAAATGTTAACTATTAACCCCTATTTCATATCAGGAAATAGGCTTCTAGAGGGTTCCTACACTAGGTAAGGACAAAACTGGTGTGTGAGTTTATATCCCTTTTCATATATTCACTCTGACCTTATGTGCAAAGTTAGGTAATATCCTTATTTTATATAATAAGAGAGGAGGGAAACTGAGGTTAAATAACTTGCTCCAGTTCACATAGTTTGTAAATGCCTCTCAGGATTTCAGCCCAAATCTGATTAATTCAGGGATCCTTGCTTTTTTAAATGAACCAGGCTCTAATATACTAAAGACTGTGATGGATAAAATTCCTTACAAAGATTTACTTTTATTTCTGTAATATTATAGTCATATCAAAGAGGAAAAAAGTATGAAAACTGATATTTAGGCTATGGTTGAATGGTGATAGGGACGCTGAGTTATAAAAAGTCAAATTTTCTAATTCTGTGGCTACATAGATACATAACAGGTCAGCCAGGCAAGCCTTAAGACATTCTTCTGCAAACCCACCAAACTCTGAAAACAGGCACACAGTGGTAAAATTGTACAGACATTTTTACCGCAGGTACACACACATTCCCAAACAAGTAGCTCAGACACGTTTGTACACACACACAAACACCCCATAATCCCCCTCAAGCATCCAGAACACAAATATGTTGTAAAAACTATTCTAATGTGTCCGCACACATCGTTTGGTGTTCTAGAATGCACCCTCATTCATAAGACCATGTTTAAAATGTGGGATGTGGTAATAAGCCTACCTTCATGTCTTCTTCTTTGGCACTGATGTTTAGGCCTTCAGCTACCAGATGAGAGGCTGATCTCTTGCTCCTGCTCTGGATTCTC
Organism: Madoqua kirkii; assembly: GCA_006408675.1. Classification (NCBI taxonomy): domain Eukaryota; kingdom Metazoa; phylum Chordata; class Mammalia; order Artiodactyla; family Bovidae; genus Madoqua; species Madoqua kirkii. The sequence goes on from SJYC01089326.1 coordinate 7,601, forward strand.
TGGGTTTGAAGTGGCCATAGGAGGGATGAAAGAAAGGCCAAGTGACATGACTGTTATCTCTGGAATGGGTGCCTGAGATCACAGCAGTTACCTTAGGGAAGAAGACTTAGGGTGGGTGCTTCTTGCTGGTCAGCAGAGGAATGACTAGAATGTCCTGGGGCAAGAAGCCCCCTAAGTCCTGGGATACATTGAGATCCAGGTAGAGGTAGTGATGCGAGTTCCTGGAGAACCCTGTAATGAGATGTAGACAAGGTGAAGACCTGACCCTTGTGATGATGGCGAATCAGTATTGGTGGTGGCAGCAAAGATGTCTTTCCTTAAAAATGTTTTATAAAAAATGAAAAAAAGCCCATATCTCATTTATTAGATTTGATTCCTATGTGTTCAAAACAAAAAAAAAGAAGCATAAAAATGTTTTTTTAAAAAAATAAAAAAAAGTCTGCATCCCAATTTATGTGTTTAAATAAAAAAGCATAAAAATGTTTTTTTAAAGAAAAAGTTCATATCCCATTTTATTAGATTTGACTCTTTACGTATTTAAAAGAAACAAACAAAAAGCATAAAAATATTTTTTAAATAATAGAAAAAAAATGTCCTTCCTGATTCTCAAGGGCAGAGCAGTTGTAGAGAATGAGGAAGGAGCCAGGGAATTAACCGATTCCTATTATTTAGAAGGTGGAGCTCTGGGGACTCTATGACCCTCTCCCATAATTAGTCCTTTGTATGGAGGTGTCCGGAGAGACAGCTCTCTCAGGGTGGGCAAGGGAAAATACTAGAGGGAACGGTCCCTCTGGGTAGAGTGTCCCTGGCAGTGTATGGAAGCCAGAAGCAGCACGATTCCTTCTCACATTGTTGCCACTCTTAATTTTCAACTGGTTTAGGGTTTCATTCTCTGTTGAGTGACCTTCAGCCAGCTGTTCAACCTCAGTGATTCTTGGTGTCACCATCTGTAAAGCATAGGTAGCGACCCTGACCTGTGGGAGATGTTACAGATTCAATGAGGTCATCCTCAGTTTTGAACGCAGTTTTGGTTCTCACTTCATCAGCTTTACCCTCGACACTCATTGCTGTTATTTCCCACCTCACCCACTTTGCTTTCCTTTGAAACACACACATATGTATGTACCACTTTACATCCCCACCAACAGCACACCAGGGTTCTTTCTCTTCCCCACATCCTCACCAACACTTGTTATCTCTCTTGTCTTTTTGATGATAGCTGTTGTAATAAGTGTAAGGTGATGTCTCATTGTGCTTTTTTTTGTGAGGGGGGAGGTCTGAGATGGGTCTTAGTTGTGGTGTGCTGGTTCTCTCTTTGTGGAATTCAAGGTTAGTTTCTCTGAGGTGTATGGGATCTTAGTTCCCAGGCCAGGGATTGAACCCGTGTTTCCTTCATTGAAAGGCAGATTCTTAACCACTGGACCACCAGGGAAGTCCAGTCCCCTCTCATTGTGGTTCTGAGTTGCACTTCCCTCATGGCTAGTGACATCAAGTGCCTTTTAATGTTCCTGGTAGCCCATTTTTATGACTTTGGAAAAAACATCTATTCAGATCCTTTTTAATCAGATTTTTTCCTGAAAAATATCTGTTCAAGTCCTTTGACAATTATTGAATTGAATTTATTTTGCTAGTGAGTTGTATATGTTTTTGTTTGGAATATTAACTCCTTATCAGATAATATGGTTTACAAATATTTCCTCCCATTCTGTGAGCTGCCTGTTTTGGGGGCCTAGTGAAGACACTTGAACCCAGAAACCTTCACCATGGTCCCTTTGATCTTCTTTCCATGTCTCTCAGGATCTTTTAGAGTCCTTGTATTCTTCTTGAAATTAACTTAAATGTTTCCTGTCTCAATAAGAGTGTTGGCAGGTTGGAGAAATACGTGACTTTCTCCAGTGCCCCCTCTCCCCAGATAGAGCCAGTAGTCTGAGGTCTGGCATTCAAGGCTTCTAAGAATCCAGCCTCAAGTTTCCAGGCCCGGCATGTGTTCTGCTTTTTCTCACATAAACTTGCTGCCCTGGTGAGGTTGGGTGACTCTTTGTGCACCCTACCTCTGTATCTTCACTTTAAGGAATGCCCTCCTTGTCCCCTTGCACCAACCTCATTCCTCCCCACCCTTCCAACTCAAAACAAGCATCACCTCCTCCAGGAAGTCTTTCCAAGTCTCTTCTCATTTCCCACAGCCTTTAGAATTTGCAAAAACAAATGATCTTTTTTCACCTTCTGCTTTTCATACCATTATAGGGCTTCCCTGGTGGTCCAGTGGGTCAGAATCTGCCTGCCAATTCAGGGGCCTTGGGTTCAATCCCTGGTCCAACATCTCTGGAGGACCCAGCGCTTCTGTTTCTCAGCCCCATGGCACCTGAGTTTCTCCCACTTTCCTCCCCTCTTCCCTAGCTGACCCTTACAGTGACAGCACATACCCTAGAGAGACAGAGAGGCTGCCAGGGAACAGAGTGAGCACCCACTCATGTTTTCTGGACCGAGCTGAAGCCTTTGTCTCTATTCCTCACCCACTCCTGCTTCCTGCATCTCTTTCCTGGCCCCCAAGGGAGATCCTCTTCTGCCAGGCTCTCCAGTCCCTCCCTGGGACCCTGGTCTGTGAATCCCAGAGAGCCTGGGGAGGAGGTGAAGCAGGGGGATCTGGGAGTGCAGGCTAGGGAGGTGAGATCCATGGGTGAGTGTGATGCTCCTTAGCTTCTAAAAGAGGTTGGCCCAGGGAGCCCAGACACCAATTTCCCTGTGAGCTAGTGAGTTTTCCTCTGGGCTTTTGTGGTGGTCCTTCTGTTTCTCCACCAGCGGGTCACTCTGCCTGCACCCCTCCTTTTCGCATCCCAGTCACCTCTCACTTCAGTTCTGCAGAGTGAAGGGAGGAGGCCACTTCCAGAGCTGATGCCTAGGGGTGGGTCCTCTGGGGATGGGAAAGTTATGGGAAAGTCTGGGAAGAGAGGCGAGGAAGAGGAAGCCTGAGGGAAAGGAAAGTGGGAGGTGAAGAGGAGGGCCAGGGGTGGTTGTGGGCAAGGGCAGGATCCGAGAATAGAGCAGGATGTGAACAGGGGTGATAGCTTCTAGGTGTCAGGTTCAGGGAGGCAGAATGGAGTGGGGGGTGATACTCTCAAGAATGGGATCTCTAATGGCCTCCCCAGCTTAACTTTGCCCTATCTTCATCCTCCCCAGACTAACAGTGACGTCCGTGCAACTGGGGTTCAGGGAGAATGTGGCCTCTTGACTACCCCTTGTCTTTTCTTCTACCTCTTCCTCTTTCCTACTTTTGTGGCAACTCTGTGTTCCTTTTCCTTTTTGCTCTTTGGGCCAGTCCTCAGCCACTTCTTTCCTTTTACTCCATCTCACAAGCCTGACTGTTTCAATTTTCTCTGAACCCAAAGCTCTGACTTGTCTTATGATGAAACCAGGTGGGCATGATTCATTCATTTGTTCATTCAGCATGTATGTAGAGGCAAGATCACAATGGCCAGAGAGCTTGGTTGGGCCAAAGGAGACCTAGGATTCTGGTTCTGCGCTAGGTAGCTTTGTGGCCATGGACACATTTAAGTCTCTCTATGCCTTTGTTTTCTCATCTTCCAAATGATGGGATTAGACCAGATAAGCCCGTTTTTCTGCTCAGATGCCCTATTAACTCCTTGATGCTGGAGTTACGTTTATTAAGCAGTGCTGGCCACCTAGTTCATTTGGTCTCATTGGTTCAGGTCACTCTGCCTTTATCTGCTCCTTACGCCATCCTCCTCTCTGTGTCTTTGAATCTTGCTTCCTTTTCATATTTGAATGTCCTTTCTTGTCCTTCAGCCCTTATGGATCTCATCCTTGGGTTCTCATGCTATTCCAGCGTTGCTGACATTTGAGGATGTGGCTGTGAGTTTCTTCTGGGAAGAGTGAGGGTGTCTGGACTCTGTTTTCCTTGTAAACCTCCTCATCCTGGAATGGTCGGTCATTCTGCATGTCTCTCCCTCTCCCCGCACCCCTCCCCCCATATGGCTTCTCATCTGCTGGGTTTATATGCAGCTTACAGCTCTCTCTGAGTCTTTTAAGCGAGTTTCATCTGTCAGTACTTCATAGCTGTAACACCCAGATCTCATTGTATTTTAATCCTTGCTTTGCTCAGTTGGGTGGGTGAAAGAAGAAACTCCAGCCTAAGTGGGTTCTTGCTAAAGTTTAGGAAAGTATTCTTGAATAAACACTTCTCAAATTGTTGGATGTGAGAAATGGAATATTTCCTGCCGTATTAGTGAACAACAATGTCACAGTCCACAGTCGTCAGCGATTCCAGACCTCCAATGTGAGCCTAAAGGCACTCAGGGAGAAGAATATCTGAGATCTAATAGCCATCAGGTTGCAGCCACTCCCTACAGTGAGCCCAAGGGAGCTCAGGATGTGAAAAACACAAGATGCTGGTCTCAGATAGATGGATATGAAAGGAATGATTTCAGCTAACCCAGATTCTTTCTTGCATCCTCTCATACATAGAAAAGTGCTAAATTCCTTAACTTGAGGTATCTGATTTCCTTTAATTAACAATAATCTTTTGATATTTAGACTATCTGCTCTTTTTTGTAAGAGAGTTACAACCTGGCTTCTTTCCATCAGCTCCTCAGAGCAGTTCTCTCAGGGTCACTTGAGATGCTCTCTCCTGGGCTTGAAGTCCTAAAAATTCCCGCCGAGTAAAACAAAGGTCAACTTTTAGGCTGTGAATATTTTTTAAGTTGACAGATACATTTGGTCAGTTTCTAGAGCCATCTCATTATCATTTTTTATAAATCTACAGTTTTTGTTGTTGGTGGTGGTGAGAGTATTTGCTCAGTGCTTGCCTCACTCAGATATTTAAAAGTTTCCCTCCACCTTAACCTTCCTAAACCCTAACTAATGATAAGGTAAGTAGAATCAGGAAATTAAATCTACTAAGATCAAGTAGAAACAACCTTTTATTTGCTTTCTTTTGGAAAGGTCTGAGTTTCTTGTGAGGATCCAGACCACAGAGTCTGAAGTAACCCTGGACACCTTCCCCTTTCCAAGTGCTTCATTCAGCACATATTTATTAAACAGCTTTATAATCATACAGACCTGTTAAGTATGTCTTATTTTCCCCACTGCAAGGAGATCCAACCAGTCCATTCTGAAGATCAGCCCTGGGATTTCTTTGGAAGGAATGGTGCTAAAGCTGAAACTCCAGTACTTTGGCCACCTCATGAGAAGAACTGACTCATTGGAAAAGTCTCTGATGCTGGGAGGGACTGGGGACAGGAGGAGAAGAGGACGACCAAGGATGAGATGGCTGGATGGCATCACGGACTCGATGAAGTACTTCATAGCTGTAACACCCAGATCTCATTGTATTTTAATCCTTGCTTTGCTCAGTTGGGTGGTGAAAGAAGAAACTCCAGCCTAAGTGGGTTCTTGCTAAAGTTTAGGAAAGTATTCTTGAATAAACACTTCTCAAATTGTTGGATGTGAGAAATGGAATATTTCCTGCCGTATTAGTGAACAACAATGTCACAGTCCACAGTCGTCAGCGATTCCAGACCTCCAATGTGAGCCTAAAGGCACTCAGGGAGAAGAATATCTGAGATCTAATAGCCATCAGGTTGCAGCCACTCCCTACAGTGAGCCCAAGGGAGCTCAGGATGTGAAAAACACAAGATGCTGGTCTCAGATAGATGGATATGAAAGGAATGATTTCAGCTAACCCAGATTCTTTCTTGCATCCTCTCATACATAGAAAAGTGCTAAATTCCTTAACTTGAGGTATCTGATTTCCTTTAATTAACAATAATCTTTTGATATTTAGACTATCTGCTCTTTTTTGTAAGAGAGTTACAACCTGGCTTCTTTCCATCAGCTCCTCAGAGCAGTTCTCTCAGGGTCACTTGAGATGCTCTCTCCTGGGCTTGAAGTCCTAAAAATTCCCGCCGAGTAAAACAAAGGTCAACTTTTAGGCTGTGAATATTTTTTAAGTTGACAGATACATTTGGTCAGTTTCTAGAGCCATCTCATTATCATTTTTTATAAATCTACAGTTTTTGTTGTTGGTGGTGGTGAGAGTATTTGCTCAGTGCTTGCCTCACTCAGATATTTAAAAGTTTCCCTCCACCTTAACCTTCCTAAACCCTAACTAATGATAAGGTAAGTAGAATCAGGAAATTAAATCTACTAAGATCAAGTAGAAACAACCTTTTATTTGCTTTCTTTTGGAAAGGTCTGAGTTTCTTGTGAGGATCCAGACCACAGAGTCTGAAGTAACCCTGGACACCTTCCCCTTTCCAAGTGCTTCATTCAGCACATATTTATTAAACAGCTTTATAATCATACAGACCTGTTAAGTATGTCTTATTTTCCCCACTGCAAGGAGATCCAACCAGTCCATTCTGAAGATCAGCCCTGGGATTTCTTTGGAAGGAATGGTGCTAAAGCTGAAACTCCAGTACTTTGGCCACCTCATGAGAAGAACTGACTCATTGGAAAAGTCTCTGATGCTGGGAGGGACTGGGGACAGGAGGAGAAGAGGACGACCAAGGATGAGATGGCTGGATGGCATCACGGACTCGATGGACGTGAGTCTGAGTGAACTCCGGGAGTTGGTGATGGACAGGGAGGGCTGGAGTGCTGTGATTCATGGGGTCGCAGAGTCGGACACGACTGAGCGACTGAACTGAACTGAACTGAACAGATGAGGAAGAAGGCTTGGAGATCCTGAGTGATTTGCTTCACGCGTCAGTATCAGCCTCAGTACAGGAATCTGCCAATTTGCCCTGCATTTCATTTCCACCCATCTCGAACCCTGGCTTCTGCTTTCCCCTACAGGGGACATCATGAAATCCCTTCCCGGCCCAGGAGGTCTGTGAGGCAGGAACTCTTTCCCCAGCCCTGCCCAGTAGGGATGAGGTCTCCGAAGAGCTTTCTGACAAGGTTCTCTACTGGTGCCCCTCGGGGGCAAGGAACTGACCCTTTGCACTGCCATCGACTCTCTCTGATGACCCTTTTCTGCTCCAGACCCGCGCAAGCCTTACCAGTGCCTTCGGCGGGGCAAGGGCGTCAGCCACCCTTCCAAAGCGAACCGCCAAGAGCGCAGCCCCAGGGGCGAGAAGCTTTTCCAGGTCCACAGCTCAATCAGAGCCTGAGCTGGAGCTCAGATCTGACGTGCCACTGCTGCAGGCACCACGGGGAGGCTCCTTTCTGCTCCGCGCCATCTGCAGAGCGCTTAGCGCGTTGGCCTCAAATCTCTAGAGTTGCTGAGGACACCAGCAGTGCACGCACGCCACTGATGCGTGCGCATGCGTGCGCACGTGCAATGATGTGTGCGCAAATCATTGGCCGCATCTCATAATGCTGGCGCACCAGCGAATCCACGGGGGCCATCAGCCCTACCGCGGCCGTGAGTTTCGACAAGTGTTTCCAGCTTGGCTAAGACCTGGCACTGGCACATCCACGGTGCAAGAGGCCCCACAGGTGCACGGATTGTACTAAGTATTTCAGCCACCGCGCAAACCTCACTCCGCACAGGCGGGTTCCCACTGGCAGGAAGCTTATCAAGACAAGTGGCGAGATGGCACAGAGCTCGCATCTCATCCCGCATCTGTGGCTGGGGATGGCTACAACCAGGGCTTCAGCAGATGGTCGTGCATCGCAGGGTCATATACAAGTTTCGACAAGTGTTTCCAGCTTGGCTAAGACCTGGCACCGGCACATCCACGGTGCAAGAGGCCCCACAGGTGCACGGATTGTACTAAGTATTTCAGCCACCGCGCAAACCTCACTCCGCACAGGCGGGTTCCCACTGGCAGGAAGCTTATCAAGACAAGTGGCGAGATGGCACAGAGCTCGCATCTCATCCCGCATCTGTGGCTGGGGATGGCTACAACCAGGGCTTCAGCAGATGGTCGTGCATCGCAGGGTCCATATACACAAGAAGCCCTAAGGCTGTGCAACTGACCGGGGTGCGGGGGTGCGGGGTGGGGGCGGTAGGAGCTTCAGTCCTAAAACCAACCTCATCATGTCCAGAAGCTGCAAGCCTTTGGCCACCTGATGCGAACAAGTGACACACTGGGAAAGACCCTGATTCTGGGGAAAGATTGAAGGCAGGAGGAATAGGGATGATATAAGATGTGATGGTTGGATGGCAGCACCGACTCAACAGACATGAGTTTGAGCAAGCTCTGGGAGATGGTGAAGAACGGGGAAGCCTGGTGTGCTGCAGTGATGGGGTCGCAAGGAGTCAGACACGTCTCAACTACTGAACAACAGCAACCAGGGTTTCTGCCTTTTCTCAGAGCGAAGAACTAGAGACTCTTGAGGAAAGTGAAAGAAGAGAGTGAAAATGTTGGCTTAAAACTCAACATTCAGAAAACTAAAATCATGGCATCAGGTCCCATCACTTTATTGTAGCCACGAGTTCCAGGAAGCAAACTCACTCAGAAGGACAATGCAGAGAGTAGAGTGCAGATTATTACACCAGCGGGCCCAAGGCAGAGTCTCCTCTTAGCCAAGGACCCCGAACAGTTTTTGTGAAAATCTTATATACCGTAAGTGTACAGGCACAAACCCGCCTCCCCAAATTCCCTGAAACTAGTCTGAACAAAGGAAAAAGAAAGATACAATCAAAGTTAACCCGTGATTCATATGCCTTAAGGCTAGTTACCTAACACTGGACAGCTATCAATAGGCCTGTGGTCATACCCCAATAAGCATAATAGAATTGTATGGTTCTATTTGGTCACCCAGATAATTAGGGTGTTCTTTTAGGCTACGGAGAGCTCTGGGGCTCTTCCTTCCGGGGGCCTGGTTTTCCAGTTGGTATGCTGCTTCCATAGACACTGGGTATATAGCTCAAAGTTCACAGTTAGGCCCAAGATGGAGTCCTGCTTTCAAGACAGAGCCTGTTCTGTTTCCTCCTTCAACTTCATGGCAAATCGATGAGAAAACAATGGAAACAATGAGAGAGTTTGTTTTTTGGGGGCTCCAAAATCACTGCAGATGGTGACTGCACCCATGAAATTAAAAGACGCTTGCTCCTTAGAAGAAAAGCTATGACCAACGTAGATAGCATATTAAAAAGAAGAGACGTTGTTTTGCCAACAAAGGCCCATCTAGTCAAAGCTATGGTTTTCCCAGTAGTCATGTATGGATGTGAGAATTGAACTATAAAGAAAGCTAAGCGCTGAAGAACTGATGCTTTTGATCTGTGGTGTTGGAGAAGATTCTTGAGAGTCCCTTAGACTGAAGGAGATCCAACTAGTCCATCCTAAAGGAAATCAGTCCTGAATATTCATTGGAAGGCCTGATGCTGAAGCTGAAACTCCAATACTTTGGCCACCTGTTGTGAAGAACTGACTCATTGGAAAAGACCCTGACGCTGAGAAAGATTGAAGGCAGGAGGAAAAGGGAATGACAGAGGATGAGATGGTTGGATGGCATCACTGACTTGATGGACATGAGTTTGAGTAGGCTCCAGGAGTTGGTGATGGACAGGGAAGCCTGGCGTGCTGCAGTCCATGGTGTCGCAAAGAGTCGGACATGACTGAGTAACTGAACTGAACTGAGTGGCCTTCAGGCAAATCTCTGGGGTTGGTGGTTACTAAGTAGGGTTTCTAAGCAAGCCTCAGTCCTTCCTGCCTCTTCAGTTTCTTCCATGCCCATCCCAGAAGTGTAAGAAATCCTAGAGAGCATCAGACAGCTAATCCCTGGGTCCTCAGGGAATGATATCAGAACAGAACGTATGGGGCAGGTGGTATGCGCTCAGGTTAAATTTGTCTGTAGAGTTTTCTCATCTCACTTACATCATCTTATTTTCTAAGGTTTTTACTCTCGCTTGTTGGAGCCTCTGTCTGTCTCATGGGAGAAGATAAAGAGGGAGGAGCAGGTGGCCCCCTTTTGAAGAGGTCCTCTGAAATATTTTCACCTCGTAAATGACCTGAGCCCTGAAGCCCAAGTGTCCTCATTTGTACCACCCCATGGTCAACTTGCTCCTCCTCCCTCACCCAAATCTTTGGTTTTCAGACTTCTGAATTTTGGTGTTTTGGGGTTGTGCTGTTTTCTTTAGAATTGTACTCTGCTTCACTGGTGCAACTTCCTGCCTAAGTGTTGCTTAGGGCAGGATGTGGTATGAGTCTGTGTTACTAGCAATTAAAAAGGCCAAACAAGCAACATTTTTTGAGTTTCCACAGAACTCAAAACAGGAGTTAGAAGTTAAACACAGGGGAGATGGTGGTGGAAAGTTAATGGCCTGGTTTCCTCTCAGCACTTGATGTTTTCTGGTTGAAGAGATGTCAGAGGTGAGATGGTGAGGGTAGCAATACTATTCTTTGCTCAGTCCTCTAACTGAAAATCAGACTTTATAGAGGTGAAAGTTATCACCAAATTCCACTGGATGCACCTCCTGGAGGTTGGTACTTCCTATATGTTTCCTTCCGACTTTTCCCTTCAATCAGCTGTCTTTTTGCTGGAAGAAAATTATTTTTAAGCTTGTGGTTGGTGGAAGCCAGCACTTATCTTTCTAGATGAATTTTTTGACTAGCCCCACGTTCCTGTGCAGTCTTGGCAACTGGTTTAAAAATATTTTCATTTTGACTTTCTAATTCTCCTGAACTTTCCTGGAGTCTATCAAGTTCTGTGCAGGGGCCTTTCCCTATGTTGCTTGCATACTATACACTTTAGGTCAAAATATCAGGAGTTCCAAAGAGTAAAGGAGAGATACAAAGAAATAGAGGAAAACAATAGAATGGGAAAGACTAGAGCTCTCTTCAAAAAAAATAGAGATACCAAGGGAACCTTTTATGCAAGTTTAGCTCAGTTCAGTTCATTTCAGTCGCTCAGTTGTTTCTGACTCTTTTTGACCCCATGAATCAATTGCACTCATCTCACATGCTAGTAAAGTAATGCTCAAAATTCTCCAAGCCAGGCTTTAGCAATACGTGAACCGTGAACTCCCTGATGTTCAAGGTGGTTTTCGAAAAGGCAGAGGAACCAGAGATCAAACTTCCAACATCCGCTGGCTCATGGAAAAAGCAAGAAGAAGGCTGAGCGCCGAAGAATTGATGCTTTTGAACTGTGGTGTTGGAGAAGACTCTTGGGAGTCCCTTGGACTGCAAGGAGACCCAACCGGTCCATTCTAAAGGAGATCAACCCTGGGATTTCTTTGGAAGGAATGATGCTAAAGCTTCAACTCCAGTACTTTGGCCACCTCATGCAAAGAGTTGACTCATTGGAAAAGACTCTGATGCTGGGAGGGATTGGGAGCAGGAGAAGAAGGGGACGACCGAGGATGAGATGGCTGGATGGCATTACGGACTCGATGGACGTGAGTCTGAGTGAATTCCGGGAGATGGTGATGGACAGGGAGGCCTGGAGTACTGCGATTCATGGAGTCGAAAAGAGTCGGACACGACTGAGCGACTGAACTGACTGACTGAAACGTGTTTATTGCACTGTGGTTTACAGGTTGCTTTATTCTGATCTCGTCTCTGTTGGACTTGTCTCCTGATTGAGCCTGTCCTGCCTCCTCCTCCTCCCCCTGCTGCCATTCTTGCATGTCAGTCACCTCCATGGTCCTGGGCACCGTCACGGGAGGCTTCAGTCTCTTCCAGCTCCCTGATGATATTGGGGAGTTTACCAGTTATGTTTCTGGGAAAGAGGGTGGTCTGGCAAAATCCAGACCAGTTTTCACTGTGAGGATGTGTTGTTGTTGTTTAGTCATTAATTTGTGTCCAGCTCTTTTGTGACCCTATGGACTGTCACCCCCACCCCCACCCCCAGCTCCTGTCCATGGGATTCTCCAGGCAAGGATTCTGGAGTGGGTTGCCATTTCCTTCTCCAGGGGATCTTCCCGACCCAGGGATGGAAACTTCGTCTCCTCCATTGTTGATGGACCTTCACCACGGAGCCACCAGGGGGCGGTTCCCAGGTTGGAGGGGTGGTGCACACTCCGTGGAGGCAGAATAAGCCTGGACCCCACACTCTCGGGTCCCGAGGCTGAGGTGCTGGTTTCTCTGGTTTGACTCCCGCACAGCCTGGACTGCCTTCCAGCTTCCTGGGCAGCACCCTCGGTCCTCTCTTCACAGAGGGACCTGGCAGGGAGCCTCCCAACTGGATGCAGGAGTGTCTGCTCCAGCAGCCTGACCTGCCGCGGTCCTGGGTCCTCTCCCTGGACCCTGGCACATTCACTCCACGCCCTGCTCGCCCCTCCCCGGCTGCCTGAAGCACCAGCTCCCTCCTACCTCTCTAACCTTATATTTCACTTCATTTCTGGCACCTGGAGATTTTACTGTCTTTCTTTGAACCCTAGCAGTGAATATCTTTCTCACTGTTCTTTTTTATGCAGCATTTCTATACACTCTTAATAGGAAGACTGCCTGCTTACTTTAGCCACAGCTGTCATACACTGGAAATTTTCATTTGTTCTGTATACAGTCACACCCCCCTGTCCCCTGTTTGCAGCCCTGCTTCTCATTCTTGCCTTTTAGTACCTGCCAGGACCACATCTAAACCCTACCAACCTTCTTCTGAGTGCACCTTGTGTGCAACAACTCCCCTTGTGTAATTGATGGAACTGGGCTTTTTCCCTTCTGTGTCTTTCATCAGTACTCTTCCTTCCACTCTGCCTTCAAGAAATGCACCCAAGTCGTCTTTCTGCTAATGCCCCAAGCACATTCTTTTCACTGTTACAATTTTTATTCCTTGCTGACATTTTCATGCAATCTCCAGAGTTTGAAGAAAACAAGGCATTGACTCAGTCTCCCGTCTAAAATCAAAGAGCTCAGCTGATTTGCAGTGTGCTGTGTAGCTTTTCTCCTCGCCTTCTCTTTCTCACTCTTTGGGTTATAGGTCACCTTCCTTTCTCTTTTCGACAGCTACTATCCTCTCCCTCTCTCCTATCAGAGCACCTTAACTCTCAGACAGACAAAAGCCATCAGATGGAAGCCATCTCTTTTTTCATCCTCAATTCTCCAGTTCTCAAGCATACCTTTCTTAGTACCTATCCTCACCTCTTCTTTCTCTCCTGGAGGTGAAGCTCCCCCTTCTTCCTGTCCACAATTGAGCCTTCAATCCAACCAGCTGTATGGACTCTCCCCACCCACCTCCACACTTATCCACACACAGAAGCCCAGTTCTGACCCCTTTCTCCCAGATTACATTTCTACCATTGACTGAAGTCCTTGGTTTCCTCAAATGCAGCATGTCCAAAGTTGGCATCTTTGTTTATCTCTGAAAACTCAGCTTCTTCTTATGTTTTCTCCATTTTGCTAAGTACCGTGATACACGGAGTCATTCCAGCGCCAAGTCTGTCTTTCTCCTTTCTTAAGTTGTTCTAGAACTGCATTGACCAATACAGTAACTCCTCGCCACACACCACTATTTAAGTTGGAGTTTAATTAAAATAGAAGACAATTAAAAATAAAGATCCTTGGGAACGCGTGGCACACTTCATGTGGCTCATGGCTACCGTAGCGGACAGTGAGGCTAGAGAACGTACCTCACCACAGGAAAGGAAGTGCCATTGGATGGTGCTGGGGGAGTGGTAGCCATCTTTGCTCCCACCCCACTGACAGTGTTTGAGCGCTCATCATTTCTCACATGCAGCTTTTACGCACTTCCTTCCTCCTCCTCATTCCAGTCCGTTCTCTTCTCTCATCAGATGATCTTATGAAGCCCTTTTCGCTCTTCAGGAAGTCATTGAGCGTTAAGAGAAGCGGAGGGCTAGCATTTTATTGTCATTTCCTTCCTTGAGCCTGTCATAGCTGTTTTCCCTTTATTTGCTTGTTAAACAGCTCCTCAGCCTTCAAGACTGAAGGCCAGTGTTTCCTCTTTGGAAGGCAGAGTAATGTGTCTTTCACGGGCTGACTCTTCTTGTCGGTGTCCCTTCTTGGAGCCCACGTAATGAGAAGTCTGGCTAGACTCTGAGCCCCTAAGACACAAGACTGTCCCCTTCACACTCCGTCAGGATTCCAGGGGACGTGACAGACACACTCCTCTTCCGGGCCTCTAGAAGCAGCCTGGCTTCATACTCACTTTAGAAAAAGTGAGGAAATGGCCACTGAAATCATGTTCCATTGTCTGATGTTGAAGAACTCCAGAGAGAAAGGCTATAAGGGTATCGGCACATGTATCAGTTCCTAGCTTAGATGTGCTTTGATTTCTGGCTATCCCCAACTGCAAAGCACGTATTTCGTTGAAATATATTTTCTTTAATGAAATATCTTCAGTGAAAGATGAGTATATTAGCTAATGACCTCAAACTTGATGACATAAAACAACAACAATGCATTCTCTCACCTTTCTGGAGTCTGCAGAATCATGGTGTTAGCGAGGCTGCACTTCCTCCATGGGCCCTGGAGGAGAATCCTGTCTCACCTCTTCCGGCTTCTAGTAGCTAGCCCTGGTGTCCTCTGATTTGTGGCCACTCTCTGTCTCTGTCTGTACACGGCCTTTTCTGTGTTTCTGTGTCTCACATCTCCCTCCCTTTTTTTATAAGTAGATTTAGGGCCTGCCCCAGTTCCAGGAGGGTCTCATCTTGAGATCCTTGATATAATTACATCTACAGAGACCATATTTCAAAATAAGATCCCATTCATAGGCTGGGGGTTTAGAACTTGGACGTGTTTTGGTGAGGTACACAGTTCAACTTACTGCAGTGGGTAAGAACAAAAGCAAGGATGCTGATAGCTGTCTCTCTCCCCTCTCCCAAGCCTTACCTAAGCTTACAGTCAGCAGATTGGTTTTAACCTTCATTTCTGTGCATGTATTCATCTAAATTAAGATCCCACTCCCCAAGCAAGAGAGGAGGAGGGCTTTTTAACTCAACTAGCTGCTTCTCATTCCACGAAGCTCACTCCACTCCCTTCAGCTGGATATTTTTCACTGCCTAACAATTACCATTAAGTAATAAAGCGTAGACCAAAATAAATATGTTTATCATCCTTTAGTTTTCAAAGACATTCTCTTAGCCCAAAGCTTTTAATATGAAAATGAGTATTTAGACTCAGAATTCATTTGCGGTGTACACGCCCACACACAAACACACCATGGAAAATGACTAGAAGCTATCGTCTCTGTAGAGTGAGAAAGAACATAGGGACTTTTTTATCTTCATTTTCCACTGTCATTTAAATTTTCCACAATAGACATGTTGACTTCAGTGACTAGAAGAACAAACATTTTTTTATGAGTAGTTTTAATGATGTTTTCATAAAATGCCCAGGGCGATGTTTTACTTTTTAAGAAGAGAGATGAGTGGACCAGTTGGGATTCCTGGATCCCCAGACTACCGATTGTCTGGGGAGGGATTCAGACACTCCTGAAGTGACTTAGCAGCAGCAGCAGCAGCTGCTTCCCTGACAGTTCAGTTGGTAAAGAATCCGCCTGCAATACAGGAGACCCTGGTTCAATTCCTGGGTCAGGAAGATCCCCTGGAGAAGGGATAGGCTACCCACTCCAGAATTCTTGGGCTTCCCTCGTGACTCAGCTGGTAAAGAATCCGCCTGCAATGCAGGAGACCTGGGTTCAATCCCTGGGTTGGGAAGATCCCCTGGAGAAGGGAAAGGCTGCCCACTCCAGTATTCTGGCCTGGAGAATTCCATGGACTGTATAGTCCATGGGGTCACAAAGAGCTGGCCACGGCCGACCAGCTTTCACTTCACTTCAGACACTCTTTCGATCGGCAGTGGTGGCGACTCTGCTGCTTATTCCTGCCTCATCAGGCTTTCACAGCAGTGGAACCGAAACCCGCGGTCTCCACCACGGTGATTTTCCTGGTGCCAGGAAGCTGGCCTGATGGAGAAACGCGTCCCGCCCTCGGCCGCAGGCACAGAGAGGCACGGTTGATCAGGACCATCCCACAGTGAGCCCTGTAATCTCTCAGCAGCAGTCCCACTTGACTTGGACAGCATGTGTTTTTCTGGTGTTTAGACGGCTTTGAGGGCAGCCCTGTGTGTGGTTCTTTATGGGGACGATGCACATTTCTGTTAACCCGCAGTTACTGGACGCAGAGCCAGCTATTGGGCACCTTTCAGCTGTTTCTCCACTGAATGCAGTTTGCTCTGAGGGAGTTTTCCTGTCTTGGCTTCTTGTATGCTAATTAATTATTGAAATTTCAATACTTTTGGTTCCCAATTTAGCAGGGTGGAGACATCCAAGATATTAAAGATGAAAAGCTCTCCAGCTGCTTTTAGACAACAGTTTGCCTGGAAGGCCTCAGGGCTGGCAGCCGGGCGGCTCTGCTCCATGGTGTCTGAGATGTCGAGGGCCGTGAGGCCTTGGCCGCCATCCCCAAGCAAGAGAGGAGGAGGGCTTTTTAACTCAACTAGCTGCTTCTCATTCCACGAAGGCTCACTCCACTCCCTTCAGCTGGATATTTTTCACTGCCTAACAATTACCATTAAGTAATAAAGCGTAGACCAAAATAAATATGTTTATCATCCTTTAGTTTTCAAAGACATTCTCTTAGCCCAAAGCTTTTAATATGAAAATGAGTATTTAGACTCAGAATTCATTTGCGGTGTACACGCCCACACACAAACACACCATGGAAAATGACTAGAAGCTATCGTCTCTGTAGAGTGAGAAAGAACATAGGGACTTTTTTATCTTCATTTTCCACTGTCATTTAAATTTTCCACAATAGACATGTTGACTTCAGTGACTAGAAGAACAAACATTTTTTTATGAGTAGTTTTAATGATGTTTTCATAAAATGCCCAGGGCGATGTTTTACTTTTTAAGAAGAGAGATGAGTGGACCAGTTGGGATTCCTGGATCCCCAGACTACCGATTGTCTGGGGAGGGATTCAGACACTCCTGAAGTGACTTAGCAGCAGCAGCAGCAGCTGCTTCCCTGACAGTTCAGTTGGTAAAGAATCCGCCTGCAATACAGGAGACCCTGGTTCAATTCCTGGGTCAGGAAGATCCCCTGGAGAAGGGATAGGCTACCCACTCCAGAATTCTTGGGCTTCCCTCGTGACTCAGCTGGTAAAGAATCCGCCTGCAATGCAGGAGACCTGGGTTCAATCCCTGGGTTGGGAAGATCCCCTGGAGAAGGGAAAGGCTGCCCACTCCAGTATTCTGGCCTGGAGAATTCCATGGACTGTATAGTCCATGGGGTCACAAAGAGCTGGCCACGGCCGACCAGCTTTCACTTCACTTCAGACACTCTTTCGATCGGCAGTGGTGGCGACTCTGCTGCTTATTCCTGCCTCATCAGGCTTTCACAGCAGTGGAACCGAAACCCGCGGTCTCCACCACGGTGATTTTCCTGGTGCCAGGAAGCTGGCCTGATGGAGAAACGCGTCCCGCCCTCGGCCGCAGGCACAGAGAGGCACGGTTGATCAGGACCATCCCACAGTGAGCCCTGTAATCTCTCAGCAGCAGTCCCACTTGACTTGGACAGCATGTGTTTTTCTGGTGTTTAGACGGCTTTGAGGGCAGCCCTGTGTGTGGTTCTTTATGGGGACGATGCACATTTCTGTTAACCCGCAGTTACTGGACGCAGAGCCAGCTATTGGGCACCTTTCAGCTGTTTCTCCACTGAATGCAGTTTGCTCTGAGGGAGTTTTCCTGTCTTGGCTTCTTGTATGCTAATTAATTATTGAAATTTCAATACTTTTGGTTCCCAATTTAGCAGGGTGGAGACATCCAAGATATTAAAGATGAAAAGCTCTCCAGCTGCTTTTAGACAACAGTTTGCCTGGAAGGCCTCAGGGCTGGCAGCCGGGCGGCTCTGCTCCATGGTGTCTGAGATGTCGAGGGCCGTGAGGCCTTGGCCGCCCAGCTGCCGTCAGCTGGGTGCACCAGTGTTGCCTGGGGGCTTGTTGGACATGCAGACTCCCAGGTGTGGTCTCCACCTGCTGATCAGAATCTCTGCAGATGGGGTCCTGGGCTCTGTGTCTTAACAAACCCTTTGGGGCATTCTGGTGTACTGATAGGTTGGGAAAACCCGGGTTTAGATGTCCTGGTGCTGATTCTTCCCATTAGGGTCTCGTACCCACGTGTAAGGGCCCTTTGGTGCTGCGGTCAGTGTGCCCTTTAAGACTGACATTGTATACAGTGATCAAATTGTGATCAAGGTCATCGGAAAGATCGTTTCTAATAATCATCTTCACTTGCTTGGAACATTTCTCCCTTTGGATTCAGTGAGCCATAACCATAGAGAAGCAGAATTGGGACATTTAAATTCTGTGCAGGTAGATGTGTGTTCTAAATGTAATTGAGGGGGCTCTGGGTCTCTCCACACTGAAGGGCTAATTAGGTATTCCTTCCTACTGTCCGATGGTTTAATCCCATCTCAGAGTCCCTTGGGAAGAAGCCGTGGGTACCAACTCCCTCTCATCACCATAGCCTCTCCTTCCCAGAGCAGGTCTCTCTCCTACCCCATGCATATTGAATAATCAGACAGTGTGTCATCCAAGCCAGTCTCCCCACTCCAGCCCCTCAGCCAGCGCCTCACTCATCTCATCCATCACAGCCCTGTCCACCTGGGAGGCTGTGCTCAAAGACAGTTCCGCAGTGACTTCAGATGGAGTCACGTTCTTCCTCTTTCCTGCTTCCTACACACCCACCCTGGATTGATATTTATAGCATGAGCATGTGCTCGTGTTGAAATGATCTCTGTCCTCTAAACTCCACGCAAGTACAAATTTCATCCTGGGTTCCATTTCTAGTGCCATGTGTATCAGGCACAGGAGACTGAGTGAGCGAATATCCCTTAAAGATGGCCCTTCTCCTTGTGCTGGAAGCTTCTAGCACTGTAGAAAACATGTCCCCCTCCAGCTTGTGAAGTGCAGACGCTGGCCAGCCCGTGGCAGATCCAGTTAAGAACATCAGTGCCCTTTATGTGGACTCAGCCGACTTCAGTTTTCAGGGAGGCTGGCTTCTTCGTGAAAATGAAAGCTTTGCCCTCCCCCGCACTGGCCCTGCTGCTCTTTGGGCGGGGGGAGCCTACGGCTGTGTCTAAAGGTGTTGTCATTTCAGGTTCGAGAGCTTCAAACTCGCCTGCAGAGCGTGCAGGCCACAGGCCCCTCCAGCCCTGGCCGCCTCACTTCTGGCAACCGCCCGGTTAATCCCAGCACCGGAGAACTGAGCACAAGCAGCAGCAGCAACGACACCCCATCGCCAAGGTGCGCTCTGGGGACACCGCCTGTTATCCGGCAGCCTCAGCCTTTGTGGAGCAGGGCCGCTGTGCCTACATGCAATTAGCTCAGTGGGCCCTGAGGGGCTTTCCAGGGTCCCGCGCAGGCCTCCCGTGCTGGAGCTGCAGGAAGAGATAACCCACTAACAATTTTAAAGTCTCTCTCGGCTGCAACCTGGATGCCAGCTCTCATTAATCAGCGGGCCAGAGCCTGTCCCAGCTGAGAGGTCGTTGTGGAGAGTGAGATGTTTTGTCATAGGGTGGGTAGAGAGTTGCTCTCAAGGATCATGGTTCAGCCCAGGAGGGGAACCCTGAGTAATGAACCAATGATCTCCCCACTCCCAGAACCGACAGCCCTGCCAGCAGAAAAATAGATGACGATGATGGGCAGGCCTCAGCAGCTGTGAGAAGTAGCCCCTCCATTCTCAGCCACAGCCCCCAAACCCCTTCCTATGCTGAGTCCACCCCACAGAGACTCTTCACATGATTACATGTCCTCTTCCTGGTAGCCCCACCTCTGCAACAAGGTTGGTTGTCAACCATCAAGTTTACGAAGTCTCATAGTGCTCCTCAGCCAGAAGTGATTTTTGTCCCAAGAGCTATTTGGCCATGTCTGGACACCTTTTCGATGGTCACACCTGGACTACCGTGGCCAAGGATGCTGGTGAACATCTCATAGTGCACAGAACAGTCCCCCGCAGCAAAGAATGTCCAACTCAAAATGTCAGTGGCACTAACACTGAAAAACCATGAGTTAATAAGCAGGTGGCAGAAAAATCCGACACGTGAGTCGTTTTTAAGAACTGCTGGTTTAGTTGCCAAAGTTCAAGAGCAGCCTGGTATAAACACAGTGTCAGTAGCTTATATGGGGAGTGACGTGTGCTGCTTTTCGATCACTTGTTTTGTTTTGTTTGTTAAGATCGCCGAGAGGGTGAAGCTCTCCAAGACCAGGTCTGAATCTTCGTCGTCTGATCGGCCAGTCCTAGGCTCAGAGATCACAGCATTGGGGTGAGTGTTTATGAGTAGCAAAGGGACACGCCACATAGTAGAACCACACAGTGGCTCGTCCACGACAGAAGCACTGCCCAGGGCCCCTCCAAACCAGGTGATTTTAATAAGGAATCATACCTGATTTCCTTCCAGAGGGTCAGATTAAAATGCTCAGTGATTCGCCGGTAGTGAATTACCCCTTCAGCTTTAAAGGGAGCTTTTTGTTTCTCTACTTGAAACCATTCAGAAAGAAATGATTGAGGTCTTGTTATTGGCAATACAAATGAAAGTCTTGAAATACTTGCTTTATATCACCCTGCTTCCCCAGAGACCAAGTGAGTTAGGAAGCTCTGAGAACTTGATTATTCTCATGTCCCTCTTGAAAGGGAAGGTGCTCTCCACTGAGCAGGATCGCTGCCTTTGAAGTACAGCCAATGCTGGGACCGATCAGAACCTTCCAGCTCAGTTCTGGAGTTTTCTTTTGTAGAGTGCCAAATACCCCGGGGGCTGTCAACTGATGTATAGTGAAAAGAGAATAATTTCAGGTCCCTGGGGATGTCTGTGAGGATTTGGGGGTAAGGCTGGAAAATCCAGTTATTTGATCCTCGTTAATATTGCTCAGTCACCCAGTCATGTCTGACTGTTGCAACCCCCTGGACTTCAGCATGCCAGGCCTCCTTGTCCCTCGTCATCTCCCAAAGTTTGCCCGAGTTCATGTCCATTGCATCAGTGATGCCATCCAGCTATCTCATCCTCTGATGCCCTCTTCTCCTCCTGCCCTCAGTCTTTCCCAGTATCAGGGACTTTTCCAATGAGTCGACTTTTCACCTCAGATGACCAAAATATCAGTCCTTCCAACAACTGTTCAGGGTTGATTTCCCTTAAGATTGACTGGTTTGACCCTTAGGGATGGGGAAAAACAGAAACAGCACTTTTAAGGCCCTATTTTAGAATTTTGCACTGGGCAGAAATTGCAGGCACCCAGCTTCCATGCCAAAGCTGAACTATGAAAGCGAAGGAATGGGGTGTTACCTTAGGTACAACAGCCAAGAGACAAGGGTTGAGGGTGGCAGGGGGTTTAGGAAGGAGAAAGGGTGTCCAGATTCTATTTAACATACAGAATTTTAGCTCCCAAGGCCCAGGATCTTTCATGCCTGCTGCTGAAGATACAGCTTAAAGGATGCAGTTGCATTTTGACCGTTTGTGTACTGAATTCACAGTAGTTAACTTTTTATACTAGGATTATATTATACAAACAAATATCTGGGTAGCTATCCTGATATCTGGGTAGCTATCTCCTGGTGCCCAGTTCTCACGGAACATCAGCTTTAAACTGTTTAAAACTTAACGGTTTAAATTGAGAGGCAAGGGCCTGGGGCCCAGCATCCTGGAAGTGGCTTGTCCAGAGAGGAATTAATGCTCACCTGTTCAGGTGTCCAGCAGCGTGGCAGAGCACCTGGCCCACTCTCTTCAGGACTGCTCCAACATTCAGGAAATCTTCCAGACTCTCTACTCCCATGGATCTGCCATCTCGGAAAGCAAGATTAGAGAGTTTGAGGTGGAAACAGAGAGGCTGAACAGGTAAGGAGGAATCCTGTGTATTCGGTGGTGGTGTTGAGGGGAAACTCCAGTCCCATCCCAAAGATCCGTTGAGGCTGGCTTATGCATTGGGGCTTAATGTGATGCTGTCAAGCTGGCAGGTGGGAGTTTCCACCATCCTGCTCATCACAGGAGGGCCAGCTCTGTGGGCCTCTGTGACCTGTCATCAAACGCACAGGACCTCGTGCTTAGACGGATCCCACACTTGCTTTACTGCTCTGCTGTCACTGTTTTAAGTGTTAGTTGCACTGTTTTAAATTCTTTATATAATTTATGAAACAGGGGCTGTGTCTTCTTTCTTTTTTAACACACTGCTATATTTGTTTCTCTACTTATTTCTGGCTGTGCTAGGTCTTCGTACTGCCCTCGGGATTTCTCCAGTTACAACCCCTAGTTTCAGTGCACAGGCCTCTCATTACGGCGGCTTCTCTGGGCTTCAGTAGCCATAGTATCGAGCTCAGGAGTTGTGACATGCAGACTCCACTGCCCTGCAGCACGTGGAATCTTCTGAGACCAAAGATCGACCCTATGTCCCCTGCATTGGCGAGTGGGTTCTTACCCACTGTGCCACCAGGGAATTCCTCCTCCTCCTTTTCCTATGCACTGGCCCTAACAAATCAAGGATGACAAGTAGGTCAGGATGGCAAGATGGCTCACTAGCATGCAAGCCAGTGTTACTGAGAACCGGAGAGACCAGCTCTGGGATGTGGAGTCGGCAGAAGGGGTCTGATTAAGACATTCCTAAGGTGGACCGGGCATGCTGGCCTAGCCCTCCCTGCTCCAGTCAAGGGCTGCCTCATTGTATTTATGCTTTTCACAGATGTGTACATCCTCCTATCCCTACACCCTATCCTACTTAGTTCAGATTTTCTAAGTAGGCCTAACTGTCCTGCTTAGAATCATTTAACTGTGTGGCCAGTTTTATGGGTTCTTCCCAGATCTTATGACAGAGGTGGTCTGAGTCTGTCCTCCTGCCTCTTTGGCAAAGACTGGCTTGTATGTCATCCCAGCAATGAAAGAGGGTTGTTAAAAAAGCAGAAGAGAAGGAGCAGGGCCAAGCTGTGGGGACTGCTCTGACTCAGACCTGGCCCTGCAGTGGCTGAATGGCGGCCGAGCACGCGGCGGCTGCCCTCGCCCAGCCGTCTTCAGGGGAGTGCCTGCTAAGAACTGGAGAGGCTTGTGAGCCAACCCGTAGGAAACATGGATGCCGTCCCCCACCCACCGTTGCCTCATGCCGTTCCCCTTGCGTGTGGCAAACCTGAATAAACTGAATTACCCTGTTAGTCCTCCCTGATTTGAAGCTGTTTAATGCAGTACTTGAGAACCAAGGAAATGCGGCAAGCTAGGTCATTTTAAATCTTGAAATTAAATGGTTTCCTTATTAAATCCAAAATACTTAAGAGTGACAATCCTGATGATTACCTTGTAGCAGGAAACAAGCAGCGCTCTCAGTATCGCAGGCAGGGGAATGCTTAAAACTGAATCAGATATGCCCTTTGCAATTGAGTGAAGTCAGATGCCTTCAGGGGCCCTCTGTGTAGGAGGATCTCCTCTCAGCAGATTCTGGGATTTAACAAGCCTGCTTTGTGGTTGAATTGAGGGGGGCCTTTCTCTTCAATTATATGCACCTAAGAGAGACCAAAGAAGGGGGAACTGTTTGGTGCCTGTAGCTCACACTGTCATGGAGTTTAACAGCTTTCCACAGACTTGCAGACAACCCTAAATCCTCAACTTGGGAGGGCAGAATAGTCCCATTTTGCAAAATAGAAAGCAAATGTTTTGACACTGAATGACTTGCCCCAAGTCCAGAGCTCTTAAATAGCCCAGCTGGTCAACCCTGCCTGTCCGCCTCTTCTGCATGCTTTCTGTATTATCACAGCTACTGCAGGAACACGGGAGTGCTTGTAAATTATCTACCGGTATGTTCTGATATCTTTTATATAACTACCTATCTCAAAGTTGGAGTCCTGTCCCACTCTGAACGAATGACAGCCTTTAACTTGTGTTTGTGTGTGTGCGGCAGAGGCATGGGATGGGTCACGCCTACTCAAAAGTACTGTTGCTTTTGGGGCTTCTCAGGTGGCGCTAGTGGTAAAAACCTGGCTGCCAAAGCAGGAGACGTAAGATCCGCAGGTTCGATCCCTGGGTCAGGAAGGCACTCTTGAGGAAGAAATGGCAGCCCACTCCAGTATTCTTGCCTGGAAAATCCCATGGGCAGAGAAGCCTGGGGGACTACAGTCCATGGGGTTGCACAGAGTCGGACACGACCGAAGCAGCTTAGCACACAGCTTGCAGATATTAAGCACCTACTATGTGCTGGGCTATTTGGATGCCAAAGAAAGTAAAACAGACAAGATTTCGTGGAGTTATATCCTGTTAAGGAAGTTAAGCAAAACAGACCAATAAGAACATGAGAAAGCTCCAAGTAAATGTGACACTGTAACAAAAGGTAGCCTTGATTTTAGGTACAAAGACAGGGAAGGCATCTCTGAAGTGGGAAATAGCAATTGAGATTTTTCAGGCAGGAAAGGAACAGCCATGTGACAAACCAGGAAGAGTCTCAAGGGCCAGCTTATCAACTTCAAGGGGGGGAAGTAGCTGGTGTGAAGTCTGAATTGCCGCAACCCCAGTGGAACTGAGACAGAATGAGTGAAAGGAGGCGCCCCATGAGACAAGGTGATGAAGTAGTCAGGGCTGGGTGGGCTGTGGAATGTGAGGTCATAGACAAAGTGTCATTGGAAGTTGTTAAGGCGTTTTATGTATGGGGAAGAACAGACTTGATTTAAATTTTTAAAGTTCACTTAGATGTGCGGAATGGAAAGGGGTGGGCAGGGGTGGAAACTGGGCCAGTTCTGCGGTGAACGAGCACAGCCCAGTAGAGGCAGTTTGAAGGGGTCATTGTATGTATGGTGATCAAAATCCACAGATGTATAAAATGAGGGGGGTTTCAGAGAAGACTCGCAGGTGTCGCACCTCCGTTGTCGGGAGTATGGTCGTGGCATTTACTGAGCTGGGGAAGATGGAAGAGGTTATGGTTTGAGGAAAGTCAAGAATCCCCTGTTAAATTTGAGGTGTCCGTGTGAAGCCCTGGATATGTGAGACTGGCACTTACAAGAGAGAGAGGAACTAAGAATCTGGAGCCATGGGAACATAAATGCCTGTGAAAGTCTTGGGACTGGATAAAATCACCCTCAGGGGAGACTGTTGATAGAGGAGTGGACCTAGGACTGAGTCCTAAGGGAATGTCAACTGTCACAGATTGTATAGCGAAGAGGGAGCCAGCAGAGGAGACAGGAGAAATAATGACCTTTCTGCAGGGAGAAAAGCAGTAGACACCTGTCATGACCCAAATGAAGGAGAATGTTTTAAAAGGTAGGAGCCGTCAATGCAGGGGTGCTGTCTGAGACTGAACTGACCACATGGAGGTCTGGTTTCATCTAATTAGTGGGGACTGATTGTAACTGGAGCAAGTCAAGAAGTAAATGAGAGTCTGGGAAGTCTCTGAAGAGGCCGTCATGTAGCAAAGACAGAAAACTGTTCCCTGTAACACCTCACATTGAATTGACCTTGTTGCCAAAGCCACGCAACGGTCTTAGTTATATGTGCTAAGACGCATCGTCCTAAGATTGAGCCTCAAAGCAGATGGCTTTCAACATTGTGTGTGTGTGAAACCTTATGTCTCTTAAAGACTTGGTAATCAGAGTACTGCAGATGGGCACGTCCTGTGGAGAATGAATCACGGCATCCAGAGCGTCAGCGTCCTGGGACAGAAAACAGGCTGGAGGCTTCAGCTTCCCTAATCTGCGTTCTGACTTTGCCATAAACTTTCTGCCTTGAATTTACAGTTCTGATTTTTATAAAACTTATCCTTATCCACTGATTATCCTGCCAGTAGTTAGCAGTTGGGGGACTGTCCACACTGGATACACGCCACAGTTGCCACTCGGGTGCCCCATAAGCGCAGTTTCTTTTTCACTCATTGATTCATCCTTTGCTCCTGCTCGGTTGTGAGCATTCTGAGTGAAGAATCTGGGGTCAAACTGCCTGGTTCAGAGCCCAAGGATTAACATTTCTA
This sequence comes from Madoqua kirkii, assembly GCA_006408675.1. Lineage (NCBI taxonomy): Eukaryota > Metazoa > Chordata > Mammalia > Artiodactyla > Bovidae > Madoqua > Madoqua kirkii. The sequence goes on from SJYC01089326.1 coordinate 33,388, forward strand.
TGCCTCCTCTGAGAAATGGAGATAATAATACTTAATTCAAAGGGCTGTTGGGAGAGTTACTGAGCAAGGGCTTAACAAATACTAGCTCTTATTGTAAAGGTTGCTTTTCATTTATCCCTGTGGAGAGTGGAGGGTGGTTCATTGGAGCATCTGAGTCTTAACGCTCATGAAGGTTAGGGCTCCTTACCATGGTGTATCTCCCAAGCCTAGCACTTTACCTGGCAAATGGCTCATCCATGACTGGTTGGGAAATACCCAGGGGGCAATTTTTATTTCTAATTCACACAGAATTTAATGATTCCTCAGCTTTGAGTTGCTTCGTTTATTACCTCTCATCAGTTGCATTTGCTAAAACATCTAATGAGCTCATATGCTAACGTGCATTTTGGCCAGAATCTAGAGTGGATAACTAAACTCTTGGCAATGCACTGTAATCCTAGTGTAAAACTGTGAACACGGTTTTCCTCCTTTGTAGCCGTATCGAACACCTCAAATCCCAGAATGACCTTCTGACCATAACGCTGGAAGAGTGCAAGAGCAACGCAGAGAGGATGAGCATGCTGGTGGGGAAGTACGAGTCCAACGCCACCGCGCTGAGGCTGGCCCTGCAGTACAGGTAGGCAGGGGGGCGGCGGGCGGGTGGGCGCCCTTCCATTCAGAAGGGCATCCATAGCAAGCTTCTGCATGAAAGCAGAAAATGTAACTAGAGGACTGGGCCAGCAAATGCTAGGGTGTGATAAATATTAAAAATCACTTAGCACCCTGGTAGCAATTAAGAAAATAAGGATACTGAGTGTGGTATTAGTAAAACAGGTGTGTTTCTGTTAGCAATGTTCAACTGAAATATTCTTTCAAGTAATATCACTCCAAGTCTTCCCTTTGGCAGTGGTAAAGAGTCCACCTGCCAATACAGGAGATGGGGATTCAATCCCTGGGTTGGAAAGATCCCTTGGAGGAGGAAATGGCAACCCACTCCAGTATTCTTCCTGGGAAACCGCATGCACAGAAAAGCCTGGTGGGCTACAGAATCAGACACGACTTAGTAACTAAACAACAACATCCCTCAAAACATCACTTTTTGTGTTACAAGTTCACTTCTTATTCTTTCAGCCTTTTTTTCCCAGACTTTATTTATATTCATATTATATTCTGCATTGTGGTAAATCTAATGCATTCTCTTCCTTCAGTTTGTTAAACTGTTATATTATTGCTTAAAAGTCTCCATTTATTTTGACTGACTGTATCCCTTCCATCAAGTTTATATGGTATCATTACTTATTTCTCTAAAAGATATTTAGACTCTTGCAGACTCTTGATATTGAAAATAATTCTATGGTGAATAAGTTAATACAAAAACTGTCATTCTTGTGTTTTCCTTGAGATAAAAATCCCCGGAGCAGGAATCATAGATCAAAGGATATGAATATTTTCATGTCCCTTCAGGCATGCTGCCAGTTTTTTTCCCATTAAAGAAACCAGTTTAAATGAATGTGATTCATTCATTGATGAGCAAGTGGTACCACTTTTTTTTTTTCAGCTTCATCAGCTTTGGAATTTATCTATTTTTAAATTACTACTTGTTTAATAGCTACAAACTCGGCTTTATTATTGTTTTCATAGACTTAGTATATTAGTGTCACCACTTAAGCGTATTGACCAAAGTCCCAGAGTAGTGACTATATCTTACTCTTGGCATCCTCTCAAAGAATTCAGTATTGTTTTAAGAAACATTGCTTCTTCAAAATATATATATATATATATATATCAAACCAAAATATAGGAGATCAAAGCTAGAGAGCAATCCTGTCAGCTTACAGACACACCACAGCAAACAGATGATCCTCCGTGGCTACTCTTGAAACAGGCTCCTCTGCACCCTCAGTCTCCCTTTCATCTGTACAGAAGAAGCAACATCCCAGTATCTCTAACTTGAAAGATCAACTGCCCTTGAGAAGGGAAGCTGCCAGCACCCAGAGGCATCACTGGACTCTCTTTCCTGTCTCAGTAAAGGAACTTGAAAGTAAACACAATATTTTTAAAAAGTCTGTTGACTAAGTGTTGAGTAAAGCCACATTTCCCCTGCTCAACTTGGAGAAGCTCATCAATTCTTTGCTTGGGGGTGATTTCCACTACTGCAGGCATTTGGCCAGGATGACTCAAGCATTATACACACTCCATCCAGTGCAGACGTGGGTCCCTGTGGGGCCACGGACAGCAGTGGCTTTCCAGAGGTCAGTGTTTGATCCTCTGTCTGGTGTACCTGAAGAGAGAGCTCCACACTCCAGCTCTTGTCAGAGATTTTGTGAGTGTTTCATGACACAGCTTTACAAGCCTTTGGCAGAACTTTCTATGACGATGGAGCTGTTCTCTTTGTTATCCAGTGCGGCAACTGCTAGCCGCACATGGCTGTTAACTGTATGAAATATGCCTACTGCTGCAGAGAGACTGAATGTTCATTTATTTACCTTAAGTTCTTTTCCATTTAAATATCCACATGTGGCTAGTGGCCACTCTATTGAATAGGCAGGTCTCCGTTAAAACAGTCCCCTTTCTGGGCTGCTATATGAATTACCTATTATCGTATAACTGTTTATTATGTCAAAGCTTCTGGGGTCAGGAATCTGGGAGTGATTTGTCTAGGTGGTTCTGGCTCTGGGTCTCTTGAGTTTTTGGTCAAGCTCTCCGCCAGAGCTGTGTCAGCTTAATTGGGGCTGGCAGATCTGCTTCAAAAGGCTTCCAGTGAATCCTCGGTCCTTCACTGGCGATTGGCTGGCGCCTTAGTTCCTAACCACACAGGCTGCTCGATAGGGCTGCTCAAGGGTCTTCAAGACATGGCAGCTGGCCTCCTCTGAAAGGATAATCCAAGAGGATAAAGGGAAGGGAGGAAAGAGAGAGAAAGACCAAGATGGAAATAATCGTATTCTTTAATTACCAACCTCAGATGTGATAACCCATCACTTGCCTTATTCTCTTAGTCACACAAACCAAGTGGAACCGGGTGGAAGGGGATTACACAAGGCGTGGTGATCCCGGTGGGCAGGGCACACCCGAGGCTGGTCGCTGCGAGCACATCACCTTTCCCTTCAAGCTGGCCATCAAAGGAACAGCAGGCTTGCCTCTCTCTTCTTCATTGCTTCCCTTGTGTTTTTCTAGATCCTAGTCTGAAGTTTTGTTTTGTTTTTCTTAAAGCAGGACAGGGAGGGGGCCACAAAGCAGAGCGAGCCCCTGACTCTGTCCAAGAGTGCCTGTGGGCGTGTCCTCGCCAACCTGGGCAGGGATGCTGAGAGGCGCGGCTCGCACTGCACCGCAGGGGACTCGCCGGTCTCTGCCCAAGCTGATGATGCCACGTGCTTCTCTTTCAGCGAGCAGTGCATCGAAGCCTATGAACTCCTCCTGGCTCTGGCCGAGAGCGAGCAGAGCCTCATCCTGGGGCAGTTCCGGGCGGCCGGTGTGGGGTCGTCCCCTGGTAAGTGTGGCCGGGTCCCTGCAGCCCCTGCTCATTGTCCCTCCACCTCTCCTGGTCTCCTGCCCCCCGTCTTGGCTGTTGGCATTGGCACGCCTCCCAACAACATGAAATTCACTTGTCAAGTGTGTTTTCCATTTTTTCCTCATGACTGAGTGAGTAAATTGTTTATGTTGAATGCACCAGGAATTGAAGTGGAAACAGCATTACAGACAAGTTAAAACAAACAGGCCGTCTCGGGAAAATACTCTCGCCGGCTGACTCTAGGACCAGATGGGGCAGGAGGCCCAGGTTCGCCCTGAAAGGGACCAGCTCTCCACAGCCTCCCTGTGGTGCTGGTGCCTGAGGGTCCCTGTGCTGCCCGCAAGGCCTTAGCCTCATCCGGCAGCACATTTTCTCCAGGTTTGTTCCTTGCATTCAGAGGAACATGGGTCCCCCTACCTGCTCTCCAGGTGACATAGGAATGCAGAGGAGCATTTCACACCTTGTTATCTTCAGCCTCACCAAATGCCAGCCCCGGAGCCTGCTGCCCACCTCCCCTCCCTGCCCATCCTCCACTGCAGGGGTCATGCATCCCCCAGGGTTGGTATCATTTGTCCCTCCAGACCCACACTGCCCCCCACTACTGTGCTCCAGTGCTGAGTAACTAGAAGAGCTATGTACTAAGAAAGAAACACAGGGCATCCTAGTCACCATCATTTGCCAAAACTTCACCCTTTACTATGACTGTGGGCCTTGACATAACATGGAGAAACAGTGTTTGTAAGGAAACAGAGGTTCAGCAACAGAGGGTCCCGGTCCTGGAGCCTCCTGGGTCCCTCAGCCTACACTTGACCACAGCAACTTCTCCCGAGAAACCATGGCAAGTGAACAAAAAACTGACCAGATGACTCCAGAGTCAGGTGGACACTCTGCGCATGCTGGCAAGCAGGCCACCCGTCATCACTGGCTTTTCCTCCTAGGCTGTGAGCCCATATCAAGGCTGTGCTTCCAGGACACACCTTGCAAAGAAGGTCTCATCAGAGTACCTCCTGAGTGCATCTCCCGTACTCCTTGCCAGCTCCTCCCTCCCTGCCCAGGCTTTAGCTTTTCTTTTTTTTTAAATAAGACTATGGAATCCAAGTTGAGCTGTTTCAAATCCTAAAAGATGATGCTGTGAAAGCACTGCAATCAATATGCCAGCAAATTTGGAAAACTCAGCAGTGGCCACAGGACTGGAAAAGGTCAATTTTCATTCCAATCCCAAAGAAAGGCAATGCCAAAGAATGCTCAGACTAACTCACAACCGCACTCATCTCACAAACTAGTAAAGTAATGCTCAAAATTCTCCAAGCCAGGCTTCAGCAATACGTGAACTGTGAACTTCCAGATGTTCCAGCTGATTTTAGGAAAGGCAGAGGAACCAGAGATCAAATTGCCAACATCCGCTGGATCACGGGAAAAGCAAGAGAGTTCCAGAAAAACATCTATTTCTGCTTCATTGACTATGCCAAAGCCTTTAACTGTATGGATCACAGTAAACTGTGGAAAATTCTGAAAGAGATGGGAACCAGACCACCTGACCTGCCTCTTGAGAAACCTGTATGCAGGTCAGGAAGCAACAGTTAAAACTGGACATGGAACAACAGACTGGTTCCAAATAGGAAAAGGAGCACGTCAAGGCTGTATATTGTCACCCTGCTTATTTAACTTATATGCAGAATACATCGTGAGAAACACTGGACTGGATGAAGCACAAGCTGGAATCAAGATTGCTGGGAGAAATATCAATAACCTCAGATATGCAGATGACACCACCTTTATGGCAGAAAGTGAAGAAGAGCTAAAAAGCCTGTTGATGAAAGTGAAAGAGGAGAGTGAAAAAGTTGGCTTAAAGCTCAACATTCAGAAAACGAAGATCATGGCATCCAGTCCCATCACTTCATGGAAAATAAGACAGGGAAACAGTGGAAATAGTGACTGACTTTATTTTGGGGGGCTTCAAAACCATTGCAGATGGTGATTGCATCCATGAAATTAAAAGACGCTTACTCCTTGGAAGAAAAGTTATGACTAACCTAGACAGCATCTTAAAAAGCTAAGATATCACTTTGCCAACGAAGTTCCTTCTAGTCAAGGCTATGGTTTTTCCTGTGGTCATGTATGGATGTGAGAGTTGGACTATAAAGAATGCCGAGCGCCAAAGAATTGATGCTTTTGAACTGTGGTGTTGGAGAAGACTCTTGAGAGTCCCTTGGACTGCAAGGAGATCCAACCAGTCCATCCCAAAGGAGAGCAGTCCTGGGTGTTCATTGGAAGGACTGATGTTGAAGCTGAAATTCCAATCCTTTGGCCACCTGATGTGAAGAGCTGACTCATTTGTAAAGACCCTGATGCTGGCAAATATTGAAAGTGGGAGAAGGGGCCCACAGAGGATGAGATGGTTGGATGGCATCACTGACTCAATGGGCATGAGTTTGAGTAAACTCTGGGAGTTGATGATGGACAGGGAGGCCTGGCATGCTGGAGTCCATGGGATCACAAAGAGTTGAACATGACTGAGCAACTGAACTGAACTGAATCTCAAAGGTCTTTTTTTTTTTAATCTATTTATTGGCTGTGCTGGGTCTGCCCTGCTGCACTTGGGCTCTCTCTAGTTGTGGAGAACAGCGGTGCTGTTCTTTGCGGTGAGTCAGCTTCTCTTTGTGGTGGTTTCTCTTGTTGCGGAGCCCAAGCTCTAGGCGTGCAGGCTTCAGCAGTTGCAGCTCCCGGGGTCCAGAGCGGAGGCTCAGTGGTTGTGGTGCACAGGTTTGGTTACCACGTGGCATGTGGGATCTTCCCAGACCAGGGATTGAACCTGTGTCTCCTCCATTGGCAGGTGGATTCTTGACCATTCTGAGCCACAAGGAAGCCCCAGGCTCTAGCTTTTGCACTGAACAAACACTCGCCTATTTTTCCTCCTTCCTTCCTTTCCTCAGTTTTGACATGGACAGGAATCTGAAAGAAAAGAAGTACCCTGGGCATTAATGTTCTACTTCATATCCAAGTCACCCAGTGAGGAAGTAGGCCTCCATTTGTATGTGTGACCACCCTCCACCTCTCTCTCTGGGTTTTCTTGGGTTTTGTTGTTGTTGTTGTTGTTTTCTTTTAAATAGTATTACCCTCCCAGCCCAACAGTAGAAACTCTGCCAGCATTTCCATTAGGAAACTCATTTTTCAGTGTCTTTTAACCAAACCATAAAACTTTATTCTTCCTCTTAAGCAGAATCCTAAAATGATCTTGGCTTGCTATCAATTTTTTTTAATAAATGTATTAAGGAAAATAATCAATTAAAGGCAAAAAATCAATCATTTTATTTCTACTTTTTCTCAGAGGACTGTCTTAGTCTGTGCTATCCTCGAAAGGCACCTTATATGAAGCTTGTCCCTACTCAGCACAGTGACTTGGATAGGAGCTAAAAGGACTTAAGTCTGCATTTTAAATATTTAAAATCAATAATAAAATGCCTTGTATTCACATAATCCTGGTTGGCTCATGGGTCTATTTATAAAATGGAGCAGTCAGTTAATATGCCTCTTCAGAATTCAGAGCAGTCAGCTGTGAGACGTCTGTAAAGTATCTTATTTAGCAGCTTTTTAAACTTACTTTTTAGCAGCTCCCTATTAAACCTGACTCTTCCATTCTGCCAACAGTGGCAGTGGTATGTCATCCTGCCCTAACGTGCCATGGAGTCACACAGCAAGAATGAGTTGTAACATTCACCCACAGTGTCATTTATGGAGATTTCTCCTTTGTTTCTTCTTGATCGCATAACCATTCATCCTGGATGATTTAGACGGTGGTTTTCAAACTGTGCCTGGGAATCTGGAGGCGTTCTTTGGGCCTCAGTGTTGGGCTTGGAGGGTGGGAAAGCTGAGTGTATACCCTCCCCATAGCCCCTGCCCACTTAAGCCAGTTTCATATTTACCATTTTTGTATCTTAAACTTTGGCGTTAGATTTCATTTATAAATATTTGGAAGATTGAGGGTCTGGGCTGTAGAGGTAACAAACCAATGACTTATTTGGCCTGCAGAGTTTTTGAAAACGCAGCTAGAACACGGCCACCTTGGGCAGGGGATCCCCAGTCCGGCTGCGTGCTGGGGGCCGCCACCCTGAGTCTTGCCGCAGACGTTAGCTGGCTGTGAGAGGCATGGAGCTTGCCCCTGGACATGACCGCACTCAGGGAGAAAGGTCAGGGAGAGCATCCATGCAGGACATCAGAGCCAATCCCAAGGTTTTCGTTTTAACCATTAGTTCTGTGTCTCGTGCCTACATGAAGTTCTAAGCGAAGCTGCAGACGTGTGGAAACACGGCGAGGCTGGGCCTCATTTTCCCTTGGCTTCGTTCCCAAGGAAGCGCTAAGCAGCTGAGGGAGACGGGCCTCACAGGAGACTTGGTGTTGCCTTCCAGGAGCAGCCAGGAGCCTCAGGAGTTAGGAAATCAGAGCAGGCTGCCGGTGGACAGAGAGCTGGAAGCTCACACAGGCCAGCCCTTCATGAGTAGGGGAAGAGAAAGCCTTCCTCATCGCAGCTTCTGGGTGAAGGGCCGGCCCCAGGACGCACACTCCGCTCCTGGCTCCACCAAGCCCCCTCCACCCTGAGTGCCTGCCCCATCACCCAGCCTCGTTTATCTAGACCAGTGCTGATTAACCCCTCGGTCTCTTGCAGGAGACCAGTCAGGGGATGAAAACATTACTCAGATGCTCAAGCGAGCCCACGACTGCCGGAAGACAGCTGAGAACGCCGCCAAGGCCTTGCTCATGAAGCTGGACGGCAGCTGCGGGGGCGCCTTCGCGGTGGCCGGCTGCAGCGGGCAGCCCTGGGAGAGCCTGTCCTCCAACAGCCACACCAGGTAGTTGCGCTCCTGCCACGCGGGGCGGGCGCCCACGGGCTCCACTGGCCGAGCCTGAGGACTTGGAGGCTCGGGATCTGAGCGGGAGAGCTGGAAAGCACCTTCTCATGTTGCCAGCCAGAGGGAAGGGGCCGAACCCAGCTGTTCCTCTCTGTCTTGTACCCTTTCCCATTCTGTTCTGCCCCCCCATTTCCTAACAGGCCTTGATTTTCAAGAAGCATCTAGGGTGGTGAAGGCCCATGTGCTGCAAATGGTCCTGAAGCGCCCAAGCCCCAGACCGCCTCCTAGCTCCAGGCTGCGTTCTCTCCCTTCCTCCTGCGCCCGTGGCCTTCGTAAACCCTTCTCAGGCAGCAGGCTTCCCTTCTCCCACCTTTTGCCCTGTAGAGTGCGCCCATATTCATAGCATGTGTTTAGCAGATGCTTAGGATGAGCCAGGGTTCAAGTTCAGTATCTGTGAATCTAGAAAACTGAAGCGGGTGCTTGAACAAAATGGGCAGGGAAACAGTGAACACCTTGCTGTATGCATAATTTGCTGAAGCGGTTGGATTCCCCTGGGAATGGAGAGTCATAATGAAACGTTTTCTAATGATCTCATGTCCTGTCACCAAAATTCCTAAAAACATGAATGCCTTCCGTTTTTCTTTCTTTTTTTTTTTTAATTAAAATTGATTTACAATATTGTGTTAGTTTCTGGTATCCAGCTAGTGATTCATATATATGTGTATATATATATTTCTTCATATTCTTTTCCATTATAGTTTAATATATAATATTGAATATAGTTCTCTGTGCTATACAGTAATACCTTGTTATCTGTTTGTTTGATATATATATATATAGTGGTTTGTATCTGCTAACCCCAATTTTTCTCTCCCACCCCCTTCCCCCTTTGGTAGGCATAAGTTTGCTTTCTATGTCTGTGAGTCTATTTCTGTTTCATAAATAAGTTCATTTGTATCATATTTTAGATTCTGAATGTAACTGATATCATATATTTGTCTTTCTCTCTTACTTCACTTAGTGTGATATCCCCAGGTCCATCCATGTTGCTGCAAATAGAATGCCTTCCCCTTTATGTTCCAGTTCTGTCTAGAAAGTACTTTGTTAGAGATTCGCATGTAATAACCACATCACAAAAGATAGGTAGAATAATGACCCCGATTTTATAGGTGAGAGAGCCTTGGCTGAGAGATGTGTGAGTGACCTGCCTACATGCAGTCACGTAACTGACCGCTCAGAAGGGTGTTCGGACCCAAGCCCAGACTGCGGCACCAAGTGTATTCTTTTCACTAGGCCAGGTTGGAGCTTATGACTTAAAAAATGCTATTTGCTTACAGATCAAGCAACCAAACCCACGTTAGAGTGTATTTAATCTCAAGGGCAAAAGGAGAAATACTGATGTTTTGTTCAGTACCTGAAGGGAACATAATGATCCCAGCTGTCTCTCCTGCCGGCAGGATCCCGGCCATCTGCCCAAGTGCAGACTTATCTGTTCTGGACCTGGTGCCTCAGGAAAGATGACATTCCCAGTAACACACTTGGCCAGGTGCCCACAGACACAAGGGAGTTATTTCCTTTTGACTCCAGCAACAGTTGCCTTATTCAAGGAAGCAAAGCACAGATAATCATTTATTTATTTTCTTAAAACCAGATTATTTTGTTTAAACTCACAAAGCAGATGCTCTTCTTATTGACTTTTCCAGATGTGGATAATCTGTAATTTCCACATTCATTTAGAATAGAAATGCAGTTCTCACGTTGTCAGTAAATTCTGTCCTGTTGAATTAGTGAGCACAAGAGTTGGGTTGACAGGAACTGTGTGCTGTTTCAGGAGCTTATAAAGGGTTTCTTACAGGTTTTTAGCTTACACCTCCCCACCTGCAAAATAATTATGTTGCTTTAATCTAAGTCAGACTCAAATGTAGAGCCAGGCAGGAGTGGGAACATTTTCTCTCCAGCCTTTCAGTAGAAACTATAATGGTGAATATTGCTTGAGGTGAGGTGAGGTGAAGTCGCTCAGTCGTGTCCGACTCTTTGTGACCCCATGGACTGTAACCTACTAGGCTTATTTGTCCATGGGATTCTCCAGGCAAGAATACTGGAGTGGATTGCCATTTCCTTCTCCAGGGGATCTTCCCGACCCAGGGATCGAACCCAGGTCTCTCGCATTGGAGGCAGAGGCTTTAACCTCTGAGTCTATTTTAATCGCTCAGTTGTGTCTGACTCTTTGCGACCCCATGAACTGCAGCACGCCAGGCCTCCCTGTCCATCACCAACTCCTGGAGTTCACTCAGACTCACATCCATTGAGTCAGTGATGCCATCCAACCATCTCATCCTCTGTCATCCCCTTCTCCTCCTGCCCCCAGTGCCTCCCAGCATCAGAGTCTTTTCCAATGAGTCAACTCTTTGCATGAGGTGGCCAAAGTACTGGAGTTGAAGCTTTAGCATCATTCCTTCCAAAGAACACCTAGGACTGATCTCCTTTAGAATGGACCAGTTGGATCTCCTTGCAGTCCAAGGGACTCTCAAGAGTCTTCTCCAACACCACAGTTCAAAAGCATCAGTTCTTTGGCACTCAGCGTTCTTTATAGTCCAACTCTCACATCCATACATGACTACTAGAAAAACCACAGCCTTGACTAGAAGGAACTTCGTTGGCAAATTGATATCTCAGCTTTTTAAGATGCTGTCTAGGTTGGTCATAACTTTTTTTCCAAGGAGTAGGCGTCTTTTAATTTCATGGCTGCAATCACCATCTGCAGTGATTTTGGAGCCCCCCAAAATAAAGTCTGACACTATTTCCCTGTCTTTTCCCATGAGGTGATGGAACCAGATGCCACAATCTTCCTTTTCTGAATGTTGAGCTGTAAGCCAACTTTTTCACTCTCCTCTTTCACTTTCATCAAGAGGCTTTTGAGTTCCTCTTCACTTTCTGCCATAAGGGTGGTGTCATATGCATATCTGAGGTTATTCATATTTCTCCCAGCAATCTTGATTCCAGCTTGTGCTTCTTCCACTCCAGCATTTCTCATGATGTACTCTGCATAGAAGTTAAATAAGCAGGGTGACAATATACAGCCTTGACGTACTTCTTTTCCTCTTTGGAACCAGTCTGTTGTTCCATGTCCAGTTCTAACTGTTGCTTCCTGACCCGAGAAGCTTAATTTGAGGTGATGTATTTCTGTAGATTGATATTACTCAGAACATAGTTTCTATTTGCAAGGATGACCTCGTTAAAGATTGGCCCTATGAACTAAATTCAGTCTTAAACAGATCTTCCCATCAAAGTACAGAGGGCTTACAGAGGTCAGATTTCACTCAATTCTCCTTAAAAATTCCCTTTCACATTCCCACCCAAATCAGAGCTGCTCAGAGGGTACAAAGGAACCACACGCCAGGCATTCATGTGGCAACACACATTCTTAGGACCTGACACAACCAGGCTGCTGATTATGTTCAGTGTGGCTCAGAGAAAAAAGTCCCCCACAAAAAGAAAAAAATCCCAAACCACCAGACGCTTTCATAATTATAAGTGATTTTGTTTGTAAATCTTGGCGTTCCACTCAGCCTTCCCAGCTTGTCAAGATTTTAGACGAAAGACAGACCGGAGGCCTCCGAGGTGGAGCTGTATGTGGCTCCACCAGCCCCCTCCCCTCCCACTGTAGCCAGCTGGCAGAGAAACTTCTAATCAGAGTGCCAGCCAATTGCTCCCCCAGGTCTTGGGAAAGAAATGCTGAGTGCCAGGCTTCAGACTGGTGGTACACAGCAGCTCCCGATAACTGAAAGGTCGTGGTTTTGGAACCGAGCAGCGGCGGGGTGGTTCCCAGGGAGGAGAATGAACATGGAAACCAGCCCAACAGCTGACTCTGTAGTCAGGAGCCCAGAGATGCTGCTCTCGCAGTTTTGAAACACTTTTTTTTTTCTTGCAAAACCATAGATGCAGCCTCATTAGAAAATATAATTGTCTTAACAGACAGAGTAACTAGGTAATGTGGGTTGCCTGGATAGCTTTATCAGTGTATCACAGCGGTGAGGCAAGTGGACTAAACTGCTGAGAAGTGAGAATGGGAATTCTTGTCAGACCCGCCCTTTTTGTCAAGCGTTACACTTTCAGCTCATTGGTTAGAAGCATGATCATTGATCTAAATCTACAATAGGACAAGGGGCTAAGACAGAGTCCGCCACAGCAATTCTGCCCTTTGGAGGCTGGGGTCCCTTCTGTCCTGCCAGCGGGTGCCGATCCTGTGAGGCGGTGATTGCAGCCTTGCATTTAGCTCGGGAAACACCCAGGGAACTGGGATTCCACCTAGCTGACCTCTCACACTGAGGCCTTGGTTCAAACAGAGAGAGAACAGCAGAGATGCCCAGCCCTCACCTTCCAAGACCTAAGATGAAATTTCCCTGGAACAGAAAGAAAGACTGAGCACAGTGGAACTGTGTCCACTGAAAGGGTGACTGGACTTGAAGCAGCCATCCGGTTAGGATAAGCCTGTGTACCCCCTGCAAATCAGCTACCTTCCAGGAATGAGAGTCAGACTCGATCCGACTGTCAGAGAAGGCACGTCTACTTCCCTCTGAAAAAAAAAGGTGCTTTCCCCACCCAAGTACCAGGAGAGTCTATCTGGACTCCTTGGGACTTAGGCTTAGGAGTGCTCATCAGCTCTAAAGTCCAGCTCAGACGCAGTTCTCCACATGATGACTGCATGGTGTGTAGGCCTCCTGCAGAAATGTCCTATCACTTACCATTTAGTTTCTATGGAAACTAGATAGAGAGTTGAAATGCTTTCACTTTTCTTAAGACTTGCTGATTCCCCAAAAATGATATGCTCATTGTATTAAAAATAAGCGTAACCGTTGAAATCCAAGCATTACATAAAATTCCCCATATGAGGACCCTCACTGAAAACAATGTGGCGCACAGTCTGGAGAGTGTCTTCACAGATTCAGCCGCCCATTTTTTAATTACCTGCTTACCACTCGGTTGCCAGTGACAGTGAAGTGAAGTCGCTCAGTCGTGTCCGACTCTTTGTGACCCCGTGGGCTGTAGCCCACCAGGCTCCTCTGTCCGTGGAATTCTCCAGGCAAGAATACTGGAGTGGGTTGCCATTTCCTTCTCCAGGCAGATGCATACTCAAATCTGGGGGTGGATATCGGGTGTCCCACACAGGAGCCATGGACCCAGGCTGAGGGCAGAAGGTTCTGATGAGCAGGAGAACCAGACCTCACCTGGCCCCTGTGGCCCCCACACCTCCCTGCTGCAGGCCGCTCCCCAGACAACAGAAAACCCACACGCCACCTCCATCAGTACACTGGGCTGACTGGTTTCACTCTTGTCAAGTCAGAAAATCCTAGGAAGGAACATCTTGCCCAGCTGGGCTCAAGCACCTCCCCAGTTATCTGTGGTCGTGGCAGTTTCCACAGGATCCTCGGGGGCAGAGAGAAGGGGAGGGTCCCAGGAGAAGGGGCAGGGTTGTGTCATCAACAGACCAACACATGGCATCTTTAAAAATGTGACTCCATCTCATTTTACCCCGAAAAGGATCCTGTTAATTGGACTCTTGAATCTTGCCTTTCCCTTCCCTTTCCCCTTAGTGCTGTTATATGTTTAGGCATCTCTGTGTCATTCTTCTCAGTAGTAGCTTCCCTGGTAGCTCAGCTGGTAAAGAATCCGCCTGCAATGCAGGAGACCCCAGTTCAATTCCTGGGTCGGGAAGATCTGCTGGAGAAGAGATAGGCTACCCACTCTAGTATTCTTGAGCTTCCCTGGTGGCTCTGCTGGTAAAGAATCTGCCTGCAATGCATGAGACCTGGGTTTGATCCCTGGGTTGGGAAGATTCCCAGGAGAAGGTATAGGCTACCCACTCCAGTGTTCCTACCTGGGGAATTCCATGGACAGAGGAGCCTGGCAGGCTGCAGAATGGGGTTGCAAAGAGACAGACACGACTGAATGGCTTTCACTTGTTGCATGTTCTTACTATTATAATACTGCTGCAGACTCCACCCTTGTCCTTGTCTCTGTGCCCTTGATGCAGTTTCTATGGGATCAAGTCTGAGAAGCAGAAGGTGCTGGCTCAACAATGACTATTATTTCAAATGTCAACCAGTGCCACCCACCCCCCTGTACATGATTCAGCAACTGTGTGGGCACCTCTGCCTCTGCTGAAACTGGATAATAAACATTTTTTAAATTTGGTCAATCTCTAAACAAAAAGAAAAAAAAAACCCTTAATGTTTTACTTTGTACCTCTTAATTATTAGTGATGTTGGAAATCATTTACAGTCACCCCTCAGTATCCTCGAGGGATTGGTTCCGGACCTCTGTGGATACCAAAGTTCAAAGATGCTCAAGTCCCTTGTGTAAAACATTGTAGTATTTGCATTAGAACCTACACACATCCTCTCATATATTTTAAATCATGTCTAAGTTACTTATATAATACCACATATAATGTAAAAGCTATGTAAATAAATAAAGTGTAAATGCTATGTAAATAGTTGCCAGCACATGGCAAGTTGAAGTTTTGCTCTTCGGAACTTCTTGGATTTTTTTTTTTTTTTTCAATTCTCAAAAATTTTCCACCTGAGGTTGGCTAAATCCACAGATGCAGAATTCGTAGATAGGGAGTGCTGACTGTAAAGTGTTTAATTTTTTTAATGTCAGAGAAATTATTAGCAGCAGTAGAAGTATCAGATCTATATGGTGTTTATCTCAGTATGTTATCAGCAACCAAATCAAGAGCAGGTTAATATTTGTTCTAGAGATGCCTGGTTTCCAGCACCATCATAACAGCACCTTATAGTAGCTGCAGAAATATCATATGTCTCCTAACTGTGTCTCTCATTTTGCCTTCCACTGTCAGCTAAGTTTCTGAAAGCAGAAAGTGTTTGAGGACTGTAGTTATCTGGTGGCAGATTTTACCTACCAGTATAATCTCAGAGGATCCGTTCCAGGACTCACCATGGATTCCCCCAACCCCCATCATAAATGTAATAGTATATATATATATATTTTTTTTAATTCCCAGATGTGCTGAGTCTTTGTTGCTTTGCTCGGGCTTTCTCCAGTCGCAGCAGTCGGGAGCTGCTTTTCATTGCCTTGCGCGGGCCTCTCGTCGCAGTGGCTTGTCTTGTTGCAGAGTACCGGAAATATGTGTGTGGGCTTCAGAGGCTGCGTCTCACAAGCTCTGGGGCAAAGGCTCTGTTCTTGGGGCATGCAGAGTTAGTTGCTTCATGGCATGTGAGATTTTCCTGGACCAGGGATCAAACCTGTGACTCCTACATTGGCAGGCGGATTCTTATCCACTGTGACAGGAAAGTCCTATAGAACTGTATTTATTTTTCAAAGATCCAGGTATAAGTGATCCACAAAGTTTGAACTTGGTGTCTGAGCATCAGCTGTATTTTTTTTTTTTGATAATTTTTCCTGCCTGAACCACTTCTCCTAGAGAATTCTTATAATCATATGAGAGCATCCAGACCTAGGAGGTTTGCACTGTGTTGAGTATTTTTACTCCTTTGTGACAAAGAATTGTCAGAAACGGGGTGAGGCATGGGTGGATACTCAGCACAACACTGAAAGGTTCAGGCAGTTGACAGGCTCAAGTTTCTGCTCAGAGAAGTGGGGCCCAATGGCACCTGGCCTGACCCCTGCCACCCTTCAAATAAATTTTAAATGCTCAGCAACTAGAAGGCCCCCCGGTGGCACTTGGTGTACGTGAGATTGTAACTGGGAGCCATGTAAGACACTGAGAAAAACTTTAGGAAGAATCCTTCTCTGGTTTTCAAGGCAAAAGAAATGTTCTTTTCTGCCAAGACAAGATAGGAAGCTGAAACAAAAAGATGGGATTTTTTTCCCTAGAAAGCAGGAGGGGAAGTTGTCTTAAGGACATGGATTAGACACAGTGGAGAGGGACAGAGGAGAGGCCATCTGAACTCCACTGTTGCATCCGGTCCCACCGCAATCAGGCAGGCAGTGGGTGGGGGCCCCGGGCTGGCCAGCAAGTGCTCCCCTCACTGGAGGCCCCAATGTGTGCAGTGAGCCGATGTCCCACAAGCCACTAATGGACTCTGAACCGAGCCAGCCGAGGGGAGCTCAAGCAGAGCATCAGGAGAAGGAGAAATCCACGCAGCCTGGCCTGGCTCCTCAAGAAACCAGAGCCAAACACCGGGCTCTCCTTCATCTGCTCCTCTCCCGCCATCCGCCTCACCCTGGAGAGGAGGAGCCCAGCTCCCTCCGACAGTGACGCATCCCCCCTTGACAAGTGTGCTCATCCTGCGTTCCTCCTGCATTCCCAGCCCAGGGGTTAATAGCTGACTTGCCCCCCTGCGCCCAGCAGCGGCAGCCGGCTCTCTGGAGACGGCGCTTTTGTCTAGAGGAGGCTGAGAAAGGGCCATGGCCTCCCCTCCACCCAGCACTGTCAGAGCCATATTCCAGGTAGGACCGTGGGAGCACAGAGCAGAACTGTAATGAGCCGCACCTGATCCGTTGCCCGCTGGGGTGTTCTGGAAGGAGAGGGAAGCTGCCCGGAGGGGCTGCCGGGCTGGGCGCTTATCTGGAATTAAACTCTCCCCTGGAAAAGCATTACAGCCCTGAGCTTTCCACGGGGGTAAAGACTGGCGGGGAGACCTTTTGCCCTTCTTTTCTGTTTCTTTCTCTCTTAAAATTCTACCACAGTAGAGAGGGTGAGACAAAAGCCTTCCCTGCCAGGCTCGGGATCAAGCCCAGGCCCCAGAGGGTTCCAGGACACCCCAAAGCTGGGCAGCCTCTGCCCACCCAGGTCAGTGCCTCCCAGGCAGTTCTCGGGGGTGTTCAGGTCCGGGCAGCACTGGCTGTTGCGCTGTCCCAGACAGGCAGTTTTCTGCAGAACCTGCTAGGTGGCTGCCATCCCAAGAGGGAGGTCCTGGGTCTGGTGTTGGGTGTGGAGAGGCCACTGGCCCAGCTTCCCTCCCCTCTGCCTCCCCCAAAGCAAGCACGGTGTGTGCCCTGCCGGCTTCAGCACCCCCTTTACCACAGCTGGAAAGCTTGGGTACCGTACTCTGGACCATAAAGCCAGGCATGGGTAGAGGAAGAGCATTTAGTCGGGTCTGCCTGATGTCAGAGACCTGCTCGCACTCACTGGTACCCACCAGATCAGCTCAGGAACGTAGTGGCCACTCCCGAGAGAATTTGGGATGGGGTCCCATTACCTTACAGGCTACTTTGCAAATGCCCACTTATCCTGTGGGGTCGACCAGTTGTTCTCAAACCTGCCTGAGCCTCAGAATCAGCTGGACGGTACATTTTAAAACAGATGGCTGCCCTCCTCCAGCATTCCCAACTCTGTGAGTCTGGGTTGTGGAGTCTGGGAACATGCATTCCTAACAAGTTCCCAGGTGATCCTGCCATCCCCAGCCTCATCGCTCGTCTTCAACAGCCACTGGGGAGCACCGGTCCTGCTAAACAGAAAATAGGCCAACACGTTAACCTTGCAGGGCCTGCAGAATATTTGGAGAACTAACTCTAGGTTCTACTGTCCTTTGAGTTTTGAAGTAGTATTTTTAAATTTTTACTGAGTTATATTTGATTTATAATGTTGTGTTAATTACTCCTGTACAGCAGAGTGCCTCAGTTATACATATATATACGTTGTTTTCCACTATTGTTTATCACAGGATATTGAATATAATTCCCTGGGCTATACAGTAGCACCTTGTTGTTTATCCATCCTATATACACCAGTTTTATATATCTGTATATATTATATATAATATATATATATAAATCATATCTATATATCAGTTTATTCATTCTGTATACACCAAACTCTCAATGCTTCCCTCTCCCACCCCTCCTCCTTGGCACCCACCAGTCCATTCTGTGTCCCTTTTCTGTTTCATTAGTTCAATTCAGTCACTCAGTTGTGTCTGACTCTGCGACCCCCTGGAAACCTATCTATTTTACAGATGGGTTCATTGGTGTCCCATTGTAGATGCCACATATAAGTGATAATGGCATTTCTGATTTGCTTCACTTAGTATGATAATCCGGAGAAGACAATGGCACCTCACTCCAGTACTCTTGCCTGGAAAATCCCATGGACAGAGGAGCCTGGTAGGCTGCGGTCCATGAGGTCACGAAGAGTCAGACACCACTGAGCGACTTCCCTTTCACTTTTCACTTTCATGCATTGGAGAAGGAAATGGCAACCCACTCCAGTGTTCTTGCCTGGAGAATCCCAGGGACGGGGGCAGCCTGGTGGGCTGCCGTCTATAGGGTCACACAGAGCCTGACATGACTGAGGTGACTTAGCAGCAGTATGATAATCTCTAGTTGCATCCACATTGCTGCAAATGGCATTATTTTGTACTTTTTATGGCTAATATTCCATTTTATACACACACACACCCCATATCTTCTTTATCCATTCATCTGTTGCTTCCATCTCTTGGACTGTAAACAGTACTGCTGTGAACGTAGGGGTGTGTGTATCTTTGTGAGGTATAGTTTCGTCCAGATACATGCCCAAGACTTGGATTGCTGAACCATATAGTAGTTCTACTTTTAGGTTTCTGAGGAAGCCCCGTACTGTTTTCCACTGTGGCTGCACCAACTTACAGTCCCACCAGTTAAGTAGGAGAGTTCCCTTTTCTCCACACACTCACCAGCATTTACTATTTGTAAACTTTTTGATAATGGCCATGCTGACCGGTGTAAGTTACCTTCAATTTGTAGACAATATCTTTTTTAAGTGACAGGAATCAAAGGGTACCTCAAGTATGCTCTATGTCTTTTTTTTAAATTAGTATTTATTATACTTGGTTGCGCTGGTTCTTCACTGTGAGTGGGCCTTCTCTAGTGGAGAGAAGGGCTGCTCTCTGGGTGCAGAACACAGCTTCTCCTTGTGGCGGCGTCTCTTGTTGCGGAGCACAGGCTCTAGGTCAGGGGCTTCAGCAGCTGCAGCCCGTGGGCCCAGGCGTTGCGGCAGGGGGGCTTAGTTGCTCTGCAGCACATGCAGTCCTCCCAGACCAGGGCTGGAACCTGTGTCCCCTGCATTGGCAGGAAGACTCCCATCTGCTGTACCACCAGGGAAGGGAAGCCCAAGGGTGTTCCATTTCTAAAACAGCATTTCGAAGAAAACATGAGAAAAGGCCACCCAGGTGTTAGTTTATCTCTGGGTTTTCTGTATATTTAAAATTTTCCAAAGTGACTTTTCATGAAAAGAAGCTGTAAAGTGAACTTCTGGTGGTGAGTCTCAGCTTCATGGGAGAGGATTTTCCTCCCTGAAGCCTTCTCGCCACAACTGGAAAAGATGCTATTTCCTCGCACCGCGCTGTCTAAACGTGCCGTGTCTGGGAAGGCATCTCCTCACCCAGTCACGTGGAATGCGCTGTGAACACTGCCGCCACGTCCGTTCGCCCTCCTCTTGCTCGCGTGTGGAACCTTAGGCCTTAGGCATCTGTCCCTCCACGCTGTGTTGACAATCCCTGCAGGCGAGCTCTGAGTCCTCCTGTGTGGTTCTGTGCGAGGCATGCCTGTCACCGAGCTTTACTGAAGAAGGCTGAGGTGCTGAGGGGGGACCTGTCTCTCCTCAGGACAGTCACTCGGGCAGCGGACATCCGCAGGCGCCCCGCCGGGCCCCGCGCCCTCTGCCGGCAACACCGGTTGCTCCCCATGCTCCCTTGCGCGGCTTTGTTTATGACGTCACACCTGAAGCGTTCCAGCTGGAGGGCGTTACTGCTTGTCCCGTCTCATCCTTTTTAAAATACAGCTTGAGAACACAGCACTGATGGATGAGTAATTTTTAACCTCCTTCCTGTCTTCTCAGCTTCCACCTTCTCTCCAGAGCTTGTTACAATAGCCCCCCAAAGGGTTCCCTGTCTCTGACTTTGCCTCCCTGCGTCCCTCCTCAGTACAGCAGAGAGAGGGGGCCTGTTAAAATGTAAGGTGAATCCTGTCACCCCTCTAGTACAGACCCTCCTGGGGCTTCTACATCTAATTCTAGAGAGAAAACACAACCCTGTGAGACCTGGCATTCTGCCCCACACTCTCTGACCAGCTCTCCCCGCTCACCTGCACTGGACACATGTGCGTAGCCCTGTGTGCTGGCAGACTGATCTCGGTCCGTCCTGGTGGAGCCAGGGCGGGTGGGGGGCCTCAGAGGGTCTGTGGCAATCTGGAGCTTCTATGCTGGCCGGAGTTCTCTGGCTTGAAGACCACCGGAGCCCTAGGGAGTCCTCTTCCTCGTGTGTGTGGATTACCATCCCTTCCACCCTTCGCTCCCTGGAAGCCTCAGCTTCTCCATAATGTGTCACAGACAAGAAAGGGACGTCCTTGTCACATCGAGGTTGTGAGATTTCTTCTGCTGGCTGGGGCCCTGTTACCCCTGTTGCTGTGAGGTGAGGAGGGCAGGCCTGGGCCTGGGGCAGTGGAACAGCCTGTGGCTACTAGTCCCTGCTCCTGGCTCAGCACCTCACAGTGGAAATCTTGGGGAGAGGCGACGTCAGCCTAGGCCCAGCTGCACCAGGTTCCAGCCACGACACGTCTCAGAACCTCCACGTCCAGCTCTGTAACGGCAGAGATGATGATGCCAGGCTGGCCTGTTTGATGTCAGCTAAATAGGCCCCTTGCTTGTTTATCTGCCATCTTTCCAAAGCCAGTTCCCTGCGGGCTATGTCAAGTGCAGGGCGTCCAGAGAAACCGCTGTAGGTCTTGAGAGCCAGGCTGCGGTTTTCCTGTGGTGCTCACCCTGCCGTGGGACTCTGGAACCCACGGAAACATGCATGGCCTGTCACGTTCCCGGGGTTCGGGCCTAGGTGCTCCTTAGAGCTGCCAGTCCCTGCTTTTTCCCACAGGGTAGGTGGCCACAGGCCCCTCGGACCGCCTGTGTCCCTGTGAAGGACATATTCATCCGTGAAGGGGGAGGAACGGCCGGGGAGGCCTGGGGGCGCCCTGCTTTAGTCCAGCTCTGTAACAGCAGAGATGATGATGCCAGGCTGGCCTGTTTGATGTCAGCTAAATAGGCCCCTTGCTTGTTTATCTGCCATCTTTCCAAAGCCAGTTCCCTGCGGGCTATGTCAAGTGCAGGGCGTCCAGAGAAACCGCTGTAGGTCTTGAGAGCCAGGCTGCGGTTTTCCTGTGGTGCTCACCCTGCCGTGGGACTCTGGAACCCACGGAAACATGCATGGCCTGTCACGTTCCCGGGGTTCGGGCCTAGGTGCTCCTTAGAGCTGCCAGTCCCTGCTTTTTCCCACAGGGTAGGTGGCCACAGGCCCCTCGGACCGCCTGTGTCCCTGTGAAGGACATATTCATCCGTGAAGGGGGAGGAACGGCCGGGGAGGCCTGGGGGCGCCCTGCTTTCCAAGCTGTGGCGATACGACCCACAGAGGGTGCCCCCACTGCCCTTCTTTCCGGCTCCCACCGCCCGGGGCGGCTGTCGGGTCTGGGGTGTGTGTGCACAGTGTGCGCGCACACACAGTCTGCAGGGCATACTGCAGATACTTAGTTCTTCGCCGTGCTCCGTTCTTTTAACGTATCCCTTTTGTTAAGTCTCGTCCATAAGCACACCTATTTTGTTTCGTTTTTAATTTAAACTTTTTATTTTTTATTGGGGTATAGCTGATTAATAATAGTTGTGATATTTTCAGGTGAACAGTGAAAGGACTCAGTCGTATATATATGTGTATCTGTTCTCCCCCAAACTCCCGTTCCATCCAGGCTGCCACATAACATTAAGCAGAGTTCCCTGTGCTATACAGTAGGTCCTTGTTGGTTATCCATTTTTAATATAGCAGTGTGTATAACTATTTTTATGACATATTTTTCATCCTATTTCCTCAAACTCTCCCCACCATTGTCATAATTATTTCCATAATGTCTACGTAATTTTCTTCTTTTTGATATATACTATAACTCACTAAACCTATATTCCATGAAACATCTTTGTATTTGTATATCTTTTTGCTTCTGTGGAATTATTTCCTTAGAATTCATTTCTAGAGTCCACATATTGTCTTAAAGGGTGTAGACATTTCCAATATTCTTCACATTGCTTCTTTCCCAAAAGGTGGTATCGATGTCCAGTGCTAGGAAGAATGCTTTTTGTTGTTGATGTTTCGGCATTACCAGCTAGGTGCTATTGGGAGAGGAAGGTATGGAGAAGTTCAGTTCAGTTGCTCAGTCGTGTCCAACTCTTTGCAGCCCCATGAATCACAGCACTCCAGGCCTCTCTGTCCATCACCATCTCCTGGAGTTCACTCAGACTCATCAAGTCGGTGATGCCATCCAGCCATCTCATCCTCTGTCGTCCCCTTTTCCTCCTGCCCCTAATCCCTCCCAACATCAGAGTCTTTTCCACTGAGTCACCTCTTCACATGAGGTGGCCAAAGTACCGGAGAAGAATGAGGAGGAAAGGATCTGTTAGCAGTTACTGGAGATGCAGTGTGGTGGTTTGTTTTGTCTTCTCAGCACGACCAGCTCCACAGCCAGCAGCTGTGACACAGAGTTCACTAAAGAAGATGAGCAAAGGCTGAAGGACTACATCCAGCAGCTCAGGAACGACAGGGCCGCGGTCAAGCTGACCATGCTGGAGCTGGAGAGCGTCCACATCGACCCTCTCAGCTACGACGCCAAGCCCCGGGGAGACAGCCAGCGACTAGACCTGGAGAACGCGGTGCTGATGCAGGAGCTCATGGCCATGAAGGTATGTGGGGGGGCGGGGGGTGCCTTTTCTCAAACCCTCATCCCCTGCACTCTGCTGGCATCAGGAGGAAACATAAAAAGGCCTCTCGAAAGCTGGTTAGCCATCCATGTTCAGTTGCCTCTCCACAGGAGGACAGCCAGAACCTCGTGTGTAGACAGGAGTGGTTTCAGTATGTCCAGGGTCCCTGGAGCTGGAAGTGCTCCCAGAGAGGTGCACTCAGCACTGGAGCAGCCTCAGGGGGTCCCAGGCCAGGATGGGACACCTCGTCTCCAGGAGAAGCCAGAAGAGGCCTGTGCAGGGTGAAATAGCCTCTGATCGGCCTCCAGAGTGCTTGCAGGTGCTTCCCGGGTTGATGCTGATGTCAAGGTGAGGCGGGGAGAACGGAGCGAGGCCAGGGCAGCGCTTGGACAGGAGCCTGGCTTCCTGACCCCCTTGTCCGTTTGGTGCTGTGTGGGGCGCCAACAACCACCTTCCCCATCACACCCCAGGCGCCAGTTCGCCCTCATCCTGGTCGTCCTGGGTAGAGATATCCCTGTAGATACTTGGGGCCTTAGACCTGTCCGGACCTGCAAGTTTCAGAGGGTTAGGACTGGTCTTTGTTATATTCTTGGCTGAGAGTTCCTGTTGTACATTTATACATCCCTCAGTTTGTCATCTGATTCCTCAAAGGAGGCTTTTCTTTTCCCACCCGAAACCTGAGGACACACGTGTCCTGGCCGCCCCTCCAGAAGGCGCCTTCTAGTCTCCTCTATGAGGTAGTGCTCCCTTCGGGCGCTCCGGCCTGGCTGTCCACCCCGCCCTTGTGCAGGTGCCAAAAGCCCAGTTCCCGGGGCCCCTGCCCACCCGAGCCCTCGGGCCAGCACTGTGACTGCCTCATCTTTCCTCTTGGGCGGGACGCCCGCTTCATCTCTGGCGCCCGTGCACTCATCTCTCCTTCTCTCAAGCTTGCGTCTGTGCATTGTTCTGGGCCTGACTGTCCATATTAGCTCAGGACACAGTGTTGCGAACCCCTTAAGAATCCTGTTTCTGATGGCAAAAGATGAGACGGTTCAGTGTGTGGAAACACCTTTCATCCTGGTTTTATGTCGTCGTCAGGAAAGGTTTGCGTCTTCTTTTGAGCAGCTGCTCGGCACATTGCCCTCTCCGTGGCTAATACCGTCCCTGAGTGTAACTAGCCACGCTGCGCGCCCTCCCGGTGTTTTCCCGCATTGGAGCTGAGACCATCCCCCACCCGGGTCTGGCTTACCCGAGAGAGCGCAGCAGGCCTGTGGCTTGTTAGCCCAGAGGAGGGTCACTTCAGGGATGACCGCACTCAGTCAGTGACTTGGTGAATCCCTCTCAAGGGGTTCAGTGTATGAAGTGACTCAGTGTATGAAGAATCCTTTTACGTAGGATCACAGAAAGAGCTGGGGAGACTGACCAGGTGCTCATGGGGTGGTGGACTTGCCCTCCAACAGAGGCAAAGGACAAAGGTCATGTATGGGCTCACCTCGAAAGGGGGACTGTAGCTTGGCGCTGACCTGGCCTCTGAGCTGGATGCCGTGAGTTCACACTCAGGCTCCATAATTTACTCAGTATGTGGGCTGAGAAGAGATTGCAGGCTCTGCTTACCTCAGTGCCCCATCCATGAATGGAGATAGTCATAGTACCTCCCTCAGGATGCGAGGACTTACTGAGCTGCTCAGTATACCCATTTAAAGCAGTGTCACATGCTCAGCACATGCTACCCCTTCTCACCGTTGCCCAGTCCAGGAGAGCACTGTCCCATTTTGGGGTCACTTCTTACTCTTCACGGCAAACTCTCCTTTGACTTTTCCAAGACACTTCAAGAAGTGACCTGGTGAACAGTCACCTGAGGAGGGCTGTTTCCGTGGATTTTATTTGGGCCCTGAAGTCGATAGGACCGGGGGCCACTGTCACTGCTGCAGGCGCTTCCGCGCTGCGCAGCGTGGTTGCAGGACCCAGCTGCCACGAGGGTGATGATATCCATGGATTGGTGTCATGGAAAATGGGAAAGGAAACGAAATTTAGAAGGGGCCTAGTCAGATGCTGCAACCTCTTTGATATGGGTTAGCCTCTGCCTGCCAGAAAACTGGCCTCCAGCAAGGCGAGTGTGACCACTGGAGAAGAGGAGGTGGAACCTCCTGGTTGTTAGAAAGATGCTCCTGGTTGTGAGCCAAGGCCCACAGGCCTGTCCCTTCTCCCCGCTGACCTCGGTTCTGGAGACACCGGCAAGCCTGTGGCGTGGTGCGGGTGTGTGGAGACAGCCGCCCAGTCTCCCGCAAGGCCTTGGGTGGCGGTCGGGGGCCCTGCTGTTGCCCCACCAGCCCCTCGTGTGCTCTGTGCCCCGCAGGAGGAGATGGCCGAGCTGAAGGCCCAGCTCTACCTCCTGGAGAAGGAGAAGAAGGCCCTGGAGCTGAAGCTGAGCACGCGAGAAGCCCAGGAGCAGGCCTACCTGGTCCACATCGAGCACCTCAAGTCTGAGGTGGAGGAGCAGAAGGAGCAGCGGACGCGCTCCCTCAGCTCCACCAGCAGCGGAGGCAAGGACGCGGCCGGCAAGGTAGGGCGCCCGGGCCAGCCTCCCCTCCCGCAGGGCTGCGCTCACTGCCGCCGCTTCCCCACACACAGAGGAACTGCAGCCGTTCTAGAGAGCTGAAAGACAGGGACGTGTGGAGTGCAAAGAAACCAAGTCCACATTTTTTCAAACCGCACTTTATGTAGCAGGTGAAGCATCTCATAGATCACAGTCGCATCCGGGGAGTGGCCTGTACAGGGGTCCAGGAGGCCGGTACTCACCCCACCTCCTCCTCCTGGCCCGTGTGATCATCAGTGCTGATCACGTGGTACTGATCACCACACATGTCATCTCCCCTGAGTCTCGTGACTCTCAGGAAGCAACAGTTATCCCCTTTACATGAGAAAAATGAGTATAAAAGAATGGGGACGGGGTGGTCTCACAGCTGGTAAGTGGCAGAATCAGAATTTAACCCCAGTCTGGCTGACTCTGGTCCTCCTCTCACGTGTGTCCTCCTCGGCTTCCTTAAGGTGGAAGGCAGGCGGCGGCCTGAGGCGGAGCAGGAGGAAGGCACGCCCTGACTTACCCCTGAAGAGTGCCGAGTGTGGGCTGCCGGTGGCACCGTCTTGCAAACTCACACTTTGATTAGCCCTCAAGTCTTTTTTTCTAGAATTCAAGCTCATTCCGTCATCCTCTATCGCAGAATAATGCCAAGTACTGCACTGGAGAAAAAAAAATAGCCCAGACCCTAAAGAAAGACATCCCTCGTCACAGGGCCCTGGAATTCCGTGCGTGCAATTTTCTGTTTCTGATGAACGCCAGCTGCTCCTGATCCATTAATCTCTGGCCCAAGACTGTGGGCATGCAGTGACTTGCTGCTCTGTGAGTGGCCCCTCATGGCCCAGGTGCAGGGGTGTCCCTAACAGAGGAGCGTCCCTAAGAAGAAAGCCCCTTGCTGATGCTGTGTGGCAGAGAATGGCTCCCCTAAACAGCTAAGAACTGTGCTGCCTGCTCCAGAGGCCACAGCCGCCCCCTGCCCACTCTCACCTTCAAGGGTGCCAAGGGAGCTGGGGCCACAGCACCCAGTGGGGCTGCTCTCCCAAGGCCCTGCTGCTTCTCTGTCATCCATTCCTGTGATGGATGTGATCTGGTCCAGGCAAGATGCTGGAGGTAGTTCCGGGATTTTAGCTTCCAGCGCAGGACATCAATGGACAAACAGATGATCACAACTGAGGGCACAACATCCAGAGTGCAAAGATCGATGCCCAGTGCGAGGGGATGCCACAAGCCAGACCCACGATCCAGATTTGGAGGTTAGGGGCAGGTTTCCTGAGCACAGACCCAGTGGAGAGTGGGTGCCAGCCCGCTGAAGAGGCCAGGAAGGACGTGGAAGTCTGCCCTGGGCCGATCGCGCAGCACAGGACAAGCGCAGGGGGAGGAGGGGTTTATGTGTTGACTGGAGAGACCCACCAGCGCAGAGGGGCTTTTGCAGGAAGTGACGTGACACAGTCTGAGCTTGGGGAAGGTCACCGTGGGGTGCACCCTGAGACCACATGCCGGTGCCTGAGGGCTCTGACACAGGGTGGGCAGCAGTGCTTCTTCACACTGGAGAATCCAGGGCTCACAGACGTGGCTTGTCCGTTTGGTGGCAGCGGCTTCAGAATCTGTGCTCAGCCCTTGGAGTTTGTGAGCCATCACTCTGGGACAGAGCTCCTGTGTTTCCATGTGTACTCTTAGGGTGGAGTGGAAGTGGACTTACTGAGCTCTTGCCAGGAGAGGCCCATGAGCTGAGCATTTTCCCCTAGTTCTTAGGATTTATTTTGACTGGGGGAAGCACTGTATTCTGTGGAATGGCTCCAAAACACAGAAATCTCTTTGACGTGGAAGACCAGGTGATTTATTTTTATTTTTTTACATTAAGAGTACAGAGCTTTTATAGAAGGACCCTGTGTTGTTCAGGTAATGAAATTAGAGTAAGCTGATTATTTTGTCTTTCAAAAATTAGACCCATTTACTCTATCAATAATATCTCCCTTCTGGACTGTTCATTTGGTCTTATCTGTTGGTAGATGAGGCAAGCAGTCTGGAGCAGAGGCTGGAGCCAGATAGTCAATATTTTAGGTTTTGGGGGTCATACAGATTCTGCTGCACCTATGTAGCTCTGCCATGGCAAAACTGTCTCTTCTTTACTGCGAAGGAAGCGACAATACAGACACAGAGGCACATGGCTAGGTTCTAACAGTGCTTTATTTATAGACACTGAAATTTGAATTTCATATGATTCCTACATATCTAAAATAGTCCTTTCTTTCTCCTGATTTTAAAAATTGAAACACAGTTCTTACTCTGTGGGCCTTAATAAAAACAGGTGGCCAGCCAGACTGGAGTTTAGAACACCTATTCTTGCTTCGAGGTAGGGAGGTGGTTGGGTGTCGTACTTGGTTTAAAACTTCCCTTCAGCCAACAGGCTGAGTCCCACATCTTGACCAAATCACATTAGGTTTTTTCAGTTCTTGTCTGTGTGCAACAGATTACTAGACGCGCTCGGTGAGCCACCCTGGGTGAAACAAAGCTGGCCCCGTCTCTAAGGAGACACGTCAGCCCCACAGGGGAGTCGATGTACTCACAGAGAGTGTTGGACTCTGGAGAAGCTGGTCAGTGGAGGCTCGGGGCTGTAAGATGCCAGGTGGAGTGGAAGGAAGAGAGCAGAGCTGGGGGCCGGAGGAGGGCTCAGATGCAGTGCCCTCCTCCCGAGCCCTGGGGGGTGTGGCGCGTCTATGCAGGCAGGCAGAGGCACCCCCGTGCCTCCTGTCACCTAGACTTCCAGCCCTGGGCCCCTGACCCCTTGGAGTGCTCACCCATTGAGATGCAACCTTCTGTCTACATTCTGTCTCAAGTAACAGGTCACAAGCTTTTTCTTCTGGAGCCTGGATTGTAGTAAATCCTCGGGAAATGTCTGCTGAGCAGATTATCAGATGAGCACTGTCCCCCTCTGTTTATTCCACAGCAGAGCAGCTGCCCTCCGTCTGTATGCAGACAGCAGGCTGCTCAAATGGGCGCAGTCACGGTGTTATAAATGGACTGTGCTCCCTGCTGGAGGCCTTCTCTAAAGGCCTCATCTGTCAAACAGGAGTTGGACTGGGTTATGTCAAAGTTCCTGTCTGATGCCAAGACACACTTCCGTTTTCCTCCCCTTCTCCTGGGTTTTCTAGATGATTACCTGGACCCAGTGAAGCCCCTGAATCCAGAGGAGACCGAGTTTCTCCCTGGAGGGTGTGGGGTTGGGGAGGGACCACACAAGCATGTGTGTTGCCCACGCATCTTTCCTGAGTGAGGAGCGCTGGCCTGAGTGGGCATCCTGGCTCCGCCGGGTCCTGGCAGTGACTCAGGACAGCATCACTTCCCGCAGTGACTCAGGACAGCATCACTTCCCTGAGCCCTGGTGTCCTCTTTGGCCAGGAGGGGACACTGACAGGGCCCACTGCAGAAGGCCGTCACGGTGGTCAGACGAGGGAACTCGTGTGTGTGACCTGGCGCCCGTGAGTGCTCGGGACGTGGAGCAGCCTGGGTGCTCTGCGGGCGCCCGGCCAGGGCCGCCCTGCAACGCGTCTTTCCTGAGTGAGGAGCGCTGGCCTGAGTGGGCATCCTGGCTCCGCCGGGTCCTGGCAGTGACTCAGGACAGCATCACTTCCCGCAGTGACTCAGGACAGCATCACTTCCCTGAGCCCTGGTGTCCTCTTTGGCCAGGAGGGGACACTGACAGGGCCCACTGCAGAAGGCCGTCACGGTGGTCAGACGAGGGAACTCGTGTGTGTGACCTGGCGCCCGTGAGTGCTCGGGACGTGGAGCAGCCTGGGTGCTCTGCGGGCGCCCGGCCAGGGCCGCCCTGCCGTTCTGCTCGCCTCCCGCTCTGCCGTTGGCACCCTCAGCTCAGCCGCGGGCCTGATCTGGTGCTTTGCATCCTCAGGAGGGTCCAGACACCGCCTCCCCTGCCCTGTCCCTGGCCGAACTGCGGACAGCGTGTGGCGACAGCGAGCTGGCCACGGAGTTCACGAATGCCATCCGTCGGTAAGCGCCCAGCCCACCGCCCAGAGGGGCAGTTTCTTCCAGGGGTGACGCTGTATGCAGGGGTGACGGCGTAGGCCAGGGGTGATGACTGGGGTCGGTCCTCCCAGCTGCCGACGCCACTCTTCGGGAGCGTCACAGGTGCCTGGGAGAGAGGAGGCCCCGTACCGCCTTCTCGAGCAGGCCAGAAAGGTCAGCGCAAGAGGAAATACATCTAGTGATGCCGCCTGCAGACAGAAAGGGCCTGCTGCTTCACCTTTCCACTGTGGTGTGGCACTGGCTAGACTCTCAGGACCGTGTTAAACGGTGGCAGTCAAAACAGGCGTCTTTGGGTATCACTGGGATGGAATATTGCAGGTAAGTTCTGTTGGCTCTTTAGGGAATTTTTAATAGTTTCTTTGGCTGTTTTATACATATAGCATATTCCTTAAGTATAATTAATTTGACTTAAGATAAAACAAAACAACAAACAGGTGTCTTTACCTTGTTTCCACCTTCAATGAGAATACCTGCCTCACCATCTCGGTCTCTTTCCACTCAGACAGCCTCAGTTTATTTACCTCCGGGCGTTTTCCTTTGCTGTGGCCGTTTCTCTGTCCTTTCTAGATCTGTCTTCCATATCCATGACTTTCCACCCTCTCCCCACCCTTTTGCACTCAGTTCCAAGGCAGAGCTGTCCAGCAGAAAAGTAATGCAAATCACACCGTAATGTTAAATGTTCTAGGATCCATGTTTTTTAAAAAAAGAAGAAACAGATATAGTCCACTTTAATAACATGTTGTATTTCACTCAGTACATCCAAAATATTTCAAAATATAAATTCATATTTCTAAAAGATATTCTTTCTTCTAATTTTTCTAATTCTTTTGGAAAATTTTCTTCTAATTTTTTTTTTACTAAATTTTCAAGATCTACTGTGAATGTAGTACATTTATACTTATTGCACATCAGATTCAAACAAGCCAACACGTCGAGCGTTCAGTAGCTCACATGGCTGTGGCTGCCCTATGTATAGTGTGGTTCTGATCAGTCCTGGGATTTCTTTGGAAGGATTGATGCTGAAGCTGAAACTCCAGTACTTTGGCCACCTCGTGTGAAGAGTTGAAAAAGACTCTGATGCTGGGAGGGATTGGGGGCAGGAGGAGAAGGGGATGACAGAGGATGAGATGGCTGGATGGCATCACCGACTCAACAGACATGGGTTTGGATGAACTCCAGGAGTTGGTGATGGACAGGGAGGCCTGGCGTGCTGCGGTTCATGGTGTCGCAAAGAGTCAGACACGACTGAGCGACTGAACTGAACTCAGGAGGTTCTTAAGGTCCACTCTCCAACCCACTCCGTCTTCTTGCCTGGAGAATCCCCATGGACAGAGGAGCCTGGCAGGCTACAGTCCACGGGGTCCCAAGAGTCAGACATGACTGAGCGACTAAACAACAACAGACGTATTCCCTAGCTAGAGCCGCCATGGTGTTTGACTGATGTGTTGAGTTTATTTTGCTGATTAACTCTGTCGTCTCTCTCGTAATGCGGATATCTTCTTGCGTCTCTCTGAGGACACTTATACTTAATATCCTGTCTGCTGTCCTGACTGTTTCCTCACACGTGAGCTTTACAGTTGCGTTTGGTGACTTGGCTCTGGCTCATAAGCTCGCCTTCCACGCTTTCTGTCCCTCCCTGCTGACGGGGGTCTCTAGGCCACGTGTCTGACCCAGGTGTCTCCTGCCTTTCCTTTTTTACGATTGCTCACGGTTTCTGGCAGACCAAGAATGCTCCTTAGTTTCCATCATTCTTTAGGATTAAAAGATATATATATGTTTGCCATCACTTGGGAGGCTTTGGAATGGAGGGGAAGGCTACAGTGCATCTCAGGCTACTGTCTCGATCCAGCCAGGGCTGCTGATTTCATAGCGTAGCCTCCGGCTGAGGGTAGACCGAACGCTGCCTTGTAGGAACCTCACTACTCTCCTGACCAACTCACTGCCACTTTTGCTCTTTCCTTCCAAGTTGTAATAGCTCAGTTTCTACACTGCCAGCGCTTCTGGCCACGTGGTTAAATGGTAATCGCTTTGCTTGAGGAGGGAAGAGAGAAGCTGTGCAGAAAATGCCCTCACCTAATCCTAATGATGTGATTGCGCCAGAAACCAGGGACGCAAACCACCCCCCGCTTCCAACTGGGAGCCATTTGGATATTGTGTCTGTGAGCTGAGCCCCTGCATTTTTCAAGATCCCCGAACCTCAGAGGCCCTCGCTAGCACAAGCAGGTTGCAGGTTGTGCTGACTAAGCATAAAGAGATTTCATTTGTTCTGTCAGTCACAGTGGATTCCGTAGCCAGCCTTGAGTTGGTTAGCATGGATTTCTAATCAAGCCCCAGATATATGGAGCCAAGAAAGAACCCACAGGGCTACAGGAAAAAGGAAAAGAACATAATTATACTGTATACATAGCTTAGAAATGGGAATCATTATTTCATGAGGGTTTATAACATAGATGCCCAAGCACTGAGGTTTGGGGTGTTTTTCTTTTTAAAAGTCAACTGGAAACTACCACCTTCCTTGAAGGTGTTAAATCACCGCCAAGCTAGAGGCTGAGTCAGTCGAGGGTTTCCTACCAGAATTGTCAGACATTTTCCTTTTTTGGAAAACGATGCTTCCAAACACCAAAGTTGTGGGCCCCGGGAACAGGACTGAAGAGAGCGGGTGTGTAGAGGGGTGGGCCGAGGCTGTGCGTGCTAAGTTACCATTCATGTCCAACTCCCGTGGCCCGTGGCCTGCAGCCCACCAGGCGCCTCTGTCTGTGACTCTCCAGACAAGAAGACTGGAGGGAGTTGCCATGCCCTCCTCCAGGGGATCTTCCCGACCCAGGGATCGAACCTGCATCTCTTACATCTCCTGTGTTGGCAGGTGAATTCTTTACCACTGGCGCCACCTGGGGTGGAGGCTTGGCGTGAGCTTTTCTGGCAGGAGCCCCAGGAACGGCCTCGCGAGGCTCCAGTCGCTGCCTGGTCCCTGTCCTGCCCGAGCGGCTGCAGCCCTGCTCTCTGTCTGCGCCCAACCTTCTTCTGTCTGGAACAAAACCAGGCTTCCGTGCAGTCACACATTTACCATCTAACTTCCATCTGGTCTGATTTTGTTCCCTCCACTTCCGTGAGCGCTTATTGTGGGATATTGGCTCCAGGCTTGCCATAAAACCCCATCTGGATGACCAGGTTTCCTGTCTTGCACATGAGTTTTCTTATCGGGGCACCTTGTCTCCCCTGTTGTCTGCACAGGCTGTGTGCTGCAAAGCCCTTCTCCACCCCAGATCCCCGTCTTGCTCATGTTCCTAGTAAAATATAACTGAACAGCCTTCCCACCGGAGAAGTAAGCTGACTATGCAGCTCAGGAGAGGGAGCTTTCAGAAAGGAATCTTCTTGTACTTCTGTGGTATTTGTGTAGCCTTCCCTGAGGACCCAGGCACAGCTGAGAGGAGCAGACGGTTTCTCCATCATGCTTAGGAGGCGGCAAGGAGGAGGTGGTGTCCCCTGTATGAGGCGGAGGTGGCAGGGGCGGGGAGACTGGACAGCAAGGCTGAGTGGTCACTCAAGGTCACATGGCAAGGCTGTGAGGAAATCTTACGCCACTGCTTTCTCCGCTGGACTCCCGTGTGCTGGCAGGGGGGTGCTTACCCATTGAGTGTGGGCCTCTTCCCTGTCTATAAAACTTATTTATTGATTCTTGTGTGCCCTGAAAGTGAGAGTTGCTCAGTCATGTCTGACTCTTTGTGACCCCATGGACTATAAAGTCCATGGAATTCTTCAGGCCAGAATACTTAGAAATATCAATAACTTCAGATATGTAAATGATACCACCCTTATGGCAGAAAGTGAAGAACTAAAGAGCCTCTTGATGAAAGTGAAAGAGGAGAGTGAAGAAGTTGGCTTAAAACTCTAACATTCAGAAAACGAAGATCATGGTATCCAGTCCCCTCACTTCATGGGAAATAGATGGTGAAACAATGTAAACAATGAGAAACTTTATTTTGGGGGCTCCAAAATCACTGCAAATGGTGACTACAGCCATGAAATGAAAAGACGGTTGCTCCTTGGAAGAAAAGCTATGACCAACCTAGACAGCATATTAAAAAGCAGAGATGTTACTTTGCCAACAAAGGTCCATCTAGTCAAGGCTGTAGTTTTTCCAGTGGTCATGTATAGATGTGAGAGTTGGACCGAAAAGAAAGCTAAGCACTGAAGAATGATGCTTTTGAACTGTGGTGTTGGAGAATACTTTTGAGAGTCCCTTGGACTGCAAGGAGATCCAGCCCATCAGTCCCTGAAGGAAATCAGTCCTGAATATTCATTGGAAGGACTGATGTTGAAGCTGAAACTCCAATACTTTGGCCACCTGATGCAAAGAACTGACTCACTGGAAAAGACCCTGATGCTGGGAAAAATTGAAGGCGGGAGGTAAAGAGGACGACAGAAGATCGACAGAGGATGAGGTGATTGAATGGAATCACCAGCTCAGTGGACATGAGTTTGGGAAAGCTCCCCAAGAGTTGGTGATGGACAGGGAAGCCTGGCATGCTGCAGTCCATAGCGTCGCAAAGAGTCGAATACGACTGAGCAACTGAACTGAACTGAGCCTTTCCCTTCTTCAGGGGATCTTCCCAACCTAGGGATCGAACCCAGGTCTCCCACATTGCAGGCAGATTCTTTACCAGCTAAGCCACAAGGGAAACCCAAGAATACCGGAGTAGGCAGCCTATCCCTTCTCCAGCAGATCTTCCCGACGCAGGAATCAAACCAGGGTCTCCTGCATTGCAGGCAGATTCTTTGAATACATCATTGCTGTATTTCTTATGAGCCTTCCTCTCCTTCCCTCAACTCCCTGGTAGCTCAGACAGTACAGAACCCACCTGCAATGCAGGAGACCCGGCTTCAATCCCTCAGTCAGGAAGATCCCCTGCAGGAAGGCACAGCAACCCACTCCAGTATTCTTGCCTGGCAGGCTACAGTCCATAGGGTCATAAAGATTCAGACATGACTGAGTGACTAACATGACTTTCACTTTCTCCTTCCCTCCTCTACTCCCTGCAGGAGAGGTGGGGGGTGGGGAGTGGCAAGTAAGGAGTGCAGGAATCCTGGCTTACCCAGCTGTATGACTGGTGACTCTGTCCCTTCTAAGTGATCCCTAAACCATCTCGGCCTCATTTCTCTCTGCCCACTGGACATCTCCCCTGAATAGACTAGAGCCTTGTTAAAACAGGACGTCCAAAACAGAAATTATCTTGTTTCCTCCTGCCCTTTGAAATTCACCTCTTTTTCAGAATTCCTATTTATATGTAAAAACTTCAAAGTCTGCCTCTTATTAGCAGATAGTATTGTTTTTTCCCCTTAAAACTCCATCTGTCCCATGAAGTTTGCGTTGCCTTCTCCTGAATTTAGCCCTCAACCCCTCCGAAATCAGAGTAGCATCTCAATGGGTCATTCTGCCATTAGTTCCATCCTGTGTTCCTCCACAAAAAAAAAAAAAAAACACCATAAATCATACTTCTGATCATGTGGCTCTGCAGAGAGATCTTCCATGGTATGACCTTTGTCATCATCTGTAGGTCCCTAACTTAACTTCTTAGCCTATATTTCAAATGTTTCCCTACATGTTATCTGTGGTCCAGATTCATCCAGACGGTTCATCTTTCCATGAGCATGCCCTTTGCTTTATCCCCCTACCCCAACCCATCTCTCTCAAGCTGTGAACCCCTCCTTCTTATCCCCTCCAGCTGGATACTCATCTTCCTGAAGGTTCCTCAGGCACCTCTTCTCTGTGCTGCTGATGGTACAGACCACTCATCACCGTCAGTGCCCACAGAGCCTGTGGTGGTCAGAGAGCCTTAGAGCAAACCACGGGGAGCCTCCTGGAGTTCAAATCCACATCCAAGTTCCAAAAAATATCTGCCCAGCTCTAGAAATCTTCCAGACTTGACGGTACCCATCGACCCCTGTTGCAGCAGCTATGGATTAATACTGTTCCTGAGCCACACACATACTGGATTGAAACGAAGGGGGAACCAATTAAAGAGGGAGCCCTGCTGAGGCCACAGGCAGGATCATCACAGTTCCATTAGTGGGACCGTTATTTTTAAAGGTACTGTTTTCTTAAACTTGCACTTGCTGGTGCTTCCTATGTGGCTGATTTATAATCAGGCAGTCGAGGTTGTGCTTAGAATTCCATAAATGCACAGGGGCCTACAGGATGTTAATGAGAGACACGGTGTGCCTATAAGTTCATTACCTTGTAACTAAATGGCTGAACTCCACAGCTGGCCTCACAGGGCCAAGTGAAACATCCGTTCTCATCCCGGGGGTTGAGGTGGGTCAGTGAGATTTCTTCATCTTTCCGTCATTCCCCCATGTTCCAAAAGCTGAGAGAGAAGGCCTTCCCCTCAGATCTCATAAAGGCAGTGATGGAGACATCAAAGGACCCTGTAGCACGGGCAAGGCAGCGGTGCAGGAAACGTGGTCTGGGCCACCATCTTGCTGCTATTCTAGGCAGACTCACCCCAAGTTAACACCTGCAGAGCATCCTTATCCGGGACACCCCCTCCTTAGTTCCGCAGGCCCGAGCTTTTCACGTCTCCTGTTCCACTGCCTGCTCTCCATGACCTGGCACACTGCGGCACCGTGCTTACCCACAGACAGAACCCTAGTGCATCCGAGCTTCACAGGCACCACAGTCTCTTCAGCTGCTCTTCAAGCGCCTCTTCTAGAAAACTAGGATAATGACAGGACTGCCCTCCAAGGTTTGTGGTGAGAATCAAATGGCTTCATGCTTGTAAAGGGGTTAGGGATAGCTATTACTGCTGGCTGGATCTTCTTTAAAAAGATGAGCAGTTTAGACTGTATAGACATTTTGCTCTTGTTCAGTCACTCAGTTGTGTCTGAATTTTTGCAACCCCATGGACTGCAGCATGCCAGGCTTCCCTGTCCATCACCAACTCCCAGAGTTTGCTCCATTGAGTCAGTGATACCATCCAACCGTCTCATCCTCTGTAGCCCCCTTCTCCTCCCACCTTCAGTCTTTCTCAGCATCAGGGTCTTCTCCAGTGGGTCAGTTCTTCACATCAGGTGGCCAAAGTATTGGAGCTTCAGCTTCAGCGTCAGTTCCTCCAATGAGTATCCAGGGTTGATTTCCTTTAGGAATGACTGGTTTGATTTCCGTACTGTCCAAGAAACTCTCAAGAGTCTTCTCCAGCACAATTTCAAAGCGTTAATTCTTCAGTGCTCAGCATTCCCTATGATCCAACTCTCACATCCATACACAACTACTGGAAAAAACCATAGCTTTGACTATATGGACATTTGTCAACAAAGTGATGTCTTTGCTTTTCAATAAGCTGTCTAGGTTGGTCATAGCTTTTCTTCCAAGGAACAAGCATCTTTTAATTCCATCACCGTCGTCACCATCCATAGTGTTTTTGGAGACCAAGCAAATAACGTCTATCACTGTTTCCATTGTTGCCCATCTATTTGCCATGAAGTGATGGGACTGGATGCCCTGATCTTCGTTTTTTGAATGTTGAGTTTTAAGCCAGCTTTTTCACTCTCCTCTTACACCTTCATCAAGAGGCTCTTTAGTTCCTCTTTGCTTTCTACCATTAGGGTGGTGTCATTTGCATATCTGAGGTTATTGGTATTTGTCCTGGCAATCTACCATGAAGGAAATAAATAGAATCATAGTCACTGCAGAGATTTTCATTCAAAAATATATAGATTACAATAAGTAATGGGGGAAATAACAAGATGCTGGGGACGTCATAACTCTGAGACATTTGTTTAGATGGGTGGTCAGGGTAGGCTTCTCTGAGGAGGTGACATTTAAGCTGAGACAAGGAAGAAACAGCGTAGTGGAGGAAGTTCATCCCAAGGAGAGGGGACTGACTGCACAGGGTTCTGTTCTGGGAAAAAAACGCTTGGTGTGGGCTGAGAAGGGATAGGATTCCAGGGTGCAAGGGGGAGGGTGATTCCAAAGCCTGGGTCAAGTAGGGCTTTAGTCAAAGTAAGACTGTGGACTTGATTCTCAATGCAGTGCAATAATATGATCTGATTTGTCATATTAGAAAATTCCTCTGGCCGCTCTGTGGAAATTTGACTATGGGGTACAAAGGTGAAGCAGATAAACCAAGTAGGAGGCTCCAGTGGTGGCTGAGAAACAGCGGCAGCTTGGACCTGGTGGTGGCAACGGGCACAGCCCCCATGAAGGGGTCTGCTGCCAAGTGGACACACAGGATGAGGGAAAGGAGGGTCAGGGCCGAATTGAGACTGGTGTCAGCCGCTGGGTAAGAGGTGCTGCCGCACACCTCCCAGGGCAGAGGCATGGATGGGCCAGACCGTCCAGTTCTCCTTTGCACTTGCTGAATTGAAGATGCACCTGAGAGTCAGTTTTTAGCACGTAGGTAGTTTTTAGGAAAATAAATGGGAATGGAAAGAAGCAAGAAAGGGTGGGCTATGAAAGAGTCCAGGCCCAAGTCCCAGATACTCTCAGCAGGCAGAGGTCCAGAGAACAGGCAGCCGGGGCAGGAGATGCCGGGAACGGCCGGCGAAGAGGGATGGAAGCCAGGCATGAGGGGAGGGAGGAAGGTGCGTCAGGTCAGATTGGGACAGACTACGACACCCAGAGCCCCGGTGGCCTCGGGACAGTTACCACTGGAGACAGGAGCCTGGCTGGGGGTGACCAGTAAACGGAAGGTGAGGCGGAGGAACCCCAGAAGGAGACAATTCTCGTAATTACCAAGAAACTCCAGGCCCCGTGGCCACGACTCCGAGGCTGGGTCTGGTGGGCACTCCTCTGGAAGGCGTCCCGGCTGGTGCCGGCCCCTGCCCTACCCCCGGCTGTGATGGCAGCCCTGCCTCCAGACTCCCGGCCACGGACAGCCTCGCCGCATGGCCTGCAAGGCCACCCCCTGCCCGGCTGCCCGCTTGGCTTTGCTCGTTGCCTGCAAACTTCCACCACGAATCCGCCCCTCAGATACTGAGTATATGCCTCTGCCAACAACTCTGTGCTTCCATTAAAACAGATAAAAAGTACCTGTGGCTAGAGTAAGATTCAGAAGACCTTTCGTGACCAAAATTAACCTTTTAGGGGTGAGAGGGTGGGAAGACCTGTAAGTGAAACCTGTAAGTGTGCTGGAACATGTGGGTTTTCGTGGTCCTAGCGGGTGCCAGCAGTAGAGATTCATAATTGTGAGGGATTATACTACGGGCCAGAAAACAAGGCAAGGATGGCACAGTTCTGGGCATTCCAGGAAACTCTGTGTGAACGCACTGCCACTCAAGGGGCAAATGGAACATGTAGCGTTTATGTTGTACTTTCTCATCTGTGTGGAGCCTATGAAAGTGCTCCTTTCAGCCTTATTACCTAGACAAACCATATAAATAATTTCTTAACTGAGAGCCAAGCAGATGTGAATTAGAAAGTACAAGGAACAGGGTATGAATGGTTGAAGTGTGCGGCTTATAGCATTTTTGAAGTCATCCTTGGAAAATCTCAGTAAAGCTGTGTGGTCTTCAGGAGAGCTGTGCATGTAATTTTGCATAAAGATTCAGAGTTCAAGACAACATGAAATTCATCTGTAGACCCAGGTAGAGAGCCATGCTGCCTTACCAGTTTTCAAAATTTGCACAATAAGAAGAAATCATTTTTTTTTACTGAGGTAAACTTATAGCATTATGTTAGTTTCTGGTGTACAGAGTGATGATTCAGTATTTGCATATATATATATTGCAAAATGATCACCATAATAAGTCTGGTTAACATCTGTCACCATAGTTACCCAAAAATTTCTTTTAAGATCTCTCTCAGCCACTTCAAGTACACAATACAGTAAGAGTGTAATCACCGTATTATACACTACAACCTCGGGGCTTATTTTACAGCTGGCAGTGTGTACCCTTTAATCCCCTTCATCTACTTTGCCCACCTCCAACTCTTACCTATGGCAATCATCAGTCTGTTCTCTGAATCTGTGAGCTTGTTTTGGGGTGTTTTTTAGATTCCACATACACATGAGATACAGTGTTAGTCTTTCTGTCTTATTTCTACACAGCATAATACCCTCAAGGTCCATCCATGTTGTTGCACATGGCACAATTTCACTTTTTTGTGGCTGAGTGATACTGCATTTTCCATATGTACCACATCCTTACCCGCTTATCCACTGATGGGCACTTAGGTTGTGCTCCTATCTCGGCTATTGTAAGTAATGCTGCAGTGACATGAGGGTGCAGTTATCTTTCCAAGATGGTGATCTCATTTTCTTTTGGTACACACCCAGAGGTGGAGTTGCTGGATCATGTTAGTTTTATTTTTAATTTTGGGGGAAACTTTCATTCTCTGTTTCTTAGTGGTTGCACCAGCTTACATTCCCACCAACAGTACACAGGGTTTCCCTTTTCTCTGTATCCTTACCAAAACTCGTTATTTCTTGTCCTTCTATTTTTTTAATAACCATTCTGACCAGTGTGAAGTGGTATCTCATTGTGGTCAGTGATGATCAGTGATGTTGAGCATCTTTTTCACATTGCCTGTTAGCCATCTGTATGTCTTTGAGAAAATGTCCATTCAGACTTTATTTTTCCTCTTCCATTCAAACCCCAGCTTCTGCTCACTTTTTAATCTGGGTTTTTGTTGGGGTTTTTTGCTATTGAGTTGTATGGATTCCTTGTGTATTATGGGTACTAACTAACCCCTTATTAGAGACATGATTTGTAACCATTTTCTCCCACTCACTAGACTCTGCATTTTGTTGGTCTCCTTTGATGTATAGAAGAATCTAATATCGCCCCATTTCTCTATATTCGCTATTGTTGCCTTTGCCTTTGTTGTCAGCTTCAAAAACCCATCACCAGGACTGGTATCAAGGTGCTTGTGTTTTCTTCTAGGAGTCTGATGGTTTCCGGCCTTACCCATTAATCTAACACTTGAGTTACTTTGTTTTGTACGATGTAAGACAGCGATCCAGTTTCATTCTCTTGCATGTAGGTATCCAGTTCTCCTGTGACCATTTATCTAAGAAACTGTCCTTTCCCTGTTGGATATTTTTGGTTCCTTTGTCATAAACTGACCATATAGGCATGGGTTTATTTCCGGTTCTCTATTCTATTCCACTGGTCACACATCTGTTTTTATGCTAATAGCATGCTGTTTTTATCACAGGGAGCACTTCTTAAAAGTCTAATTCCTGGGTCTCAACCCAAACCTACCCTGGCAGTTACTATAGACACAGTAACTGTGTCTGTGCACAGTCTGTGGACAGTCCTGTCCACTCACATGTGTAATGTGCGTTTTCTAGTAGCTGAGAACTATTAAAAGCAGGGACATTCTAAAATATATCATTTTAATGTATATTCAGTACTTTTAGTTACTTTACATTCTTTTTTTATATTGAGCCTGTTCTCGGCTGCACTGGGTCTTCGTGCGGGCTTTCTCTCGTTGCTGAAAGCAGGGGCTACTCCAGTTGCTGTGTGGCCTTCTCACTGTGGAGCACAGGTCCAGGGCACGTGGGCCTATTTGCTCTGAGACGTTATCAGGGATTGGACCTGTGTCCTCTGCACTGGCAAGTGGATTCTTTGCCACTTAGCCACCAGGAGAGCCCCAGTGGGCACTGCACATTTACAGCACATCTCAGTTCAAACTGGCTGTGTCTCAGGGACTCAAAGGGCCCCTGACCCTTGGAGGCTGGTGTGAGGCGGCTCTGGAATTGTTCCCGCACAGGGTTGTGTTTCAATCCAGATGAGCAACCCTGGAGGCATGGCTCTTACTGGAGGCGGCTGCCTCATTAAACAAAAACAAGTAGAAAGCAGCTCGTGTTTTAGGTTTGCATTTCAGCCTGTCTTTGTGTCTTTAAATAAATCAGCATTGTGGTTCCAGTGAACAGCAGTTCACTCCTGTCTGCCTTCCTGAGGCCTGAGGGGTCCTAGCTTCCAGATGTGGCTTCCAACCCCCAGCCTTGACCATCTCCCCAACTCCTCAGGATTGGGGAGGGTCAGTGAAGGCTTCTCTTGCTTCCCTGGGCCCTGTCCTTATTGGTGCTGGCCGCAGGCCCCAGGGCAGGAAGCCCTTTGCTGTGCGGAGGCCGGGAGATCCTCACTGTTCCTCCGGAGCTGGGTAGGTGTGCCCGTGACCAGCGGTAGAGTGGTACTGTTCTAGGCAGTTTTGTTATTGAGTTCACAGTTAGATGTTAAATTCTCTTCATGGTTTTCTTCTTTTCTTTTGCACTATCAATCAACTTTAGAATAAAAGAAGAATCAAAACAGTAACAAAATATAAAACAAATAATTCTCTCTTCTTTACAGTCAGAGGGCCGAGGGGACAGATCTTCCGCGCTCTCCTAACTTGCCCTGGTTTGACAGAGGGCCCTGCGAGGCTGAGGCGGTGGTTTGGTGGGAGATGGTGCCCCTAGGATCCCAGTGGGAACTGCAGCCAGATCTGAGGAATTCCTGGTGGCTGCCAGGACCCAGAAGCCTCAGCCAACAGGAGGCACTAACACGGAGGCTCTGCAGGAGGCTCCTGCTCTCTTTAGGGCCAGTGGGAGGAAGTCACTGGGTATGATGCTCATTTTCAAGTATCTTTCTCCCACCACCCTCATGAAAGTAGGCCTGGATTTTTGTATAGCAACACCCTTCTTCACTAATGAATTTGGGAAGCTGGAATTGCACTTACACTAGCTGGGGCAGACAAGTAAAAGATCAGATATTTGAAAAGCCAGGAGGGGTGAACCATGGCTGAACCCCAGAGCTCCTGACAGCCCACTCCCTCAAGGTGACCCCCACACACCCATCCTACGAATTAGGAACATTTCAAACAACTTGAAATGAGGAGAAAATGAAAGCGTCCCATGCCCTCTTTGCAGTTCAGCACTGTTGAGCATTTAGCCTTTTATTCCACTATCAATGTATCTGATATTCACATTTTTGAAAACTTGTGGCATCCAACAGAACTCACCCTTTTCACTTGACAGTGTTCAGATGCCTTTCTATTCCAGGGCATGTCAGCCTGCATTTTTGAGAACAGTGAGCATTTTAACAGAACCGAAATCAGATCGTAACTTAACCAGCTCCCTGGTTGTTTCCCATTCTTATCTATTCTAAGCAGTGCTGAAGTGAGTCCAACTGTAATCTCATGTTTCTCTAAGGTCCCTAGAAGTTGCTTAGTCAAGGA
Organism: Madoqua kirkii; assembly: GCA_006408675.1. Classification (NCBI taxonomy): domain Eukaryota; kingdom Metazoa; phylum Chordata; class Mammalia; order Artiodactyla; family Bovidae; genus Madoqua; species Madoqua kirkii. The sequence continues at coordinate 76,180 of SJYC01089326.1, forward strand.
ATGTGTTCATTTTTTTATTTTGCTAGATGCTGCCAAACTGCCTTCCAGACTCACTGTGCTCATCTACATTCCTCTTACACCCATGAGTTCTTCTTAGAGGAATGGCTTCCATAAATCCTGGTTACCTGTATGCTCCAAGGTACCAGATACCTTCAGTGATTGTTTTCACTTTTGCCACTGTGAAATTCTCTCAGGCATGGCACTGGGGATACACTGTAGAACAAGCCCAATGAGGTCCTTGCCATCCTGGAGCCTACGTGCCAGTGGGGAGCCTGCCGAACCCATCACGCAGGCTGTGCTGATCTGTGCCAAGCGTGCTGCACAGAGTGACACTGTGCCAGAGACGGGGGCCTCGGGAGGCGGACGGGCGTCAGTCCCATCTCCCTGCCCACGTCCTCCTCTCGTAGGAGGGGGAGGAGGGCAATAACCCGACGGGGCACCCCAAACCTCCCAAGTCAGTTACCTCGGGTCACTGTAGTAATAAAGACCCACCAGACTTGAAGCTAAGGAGTAAGGGGAGTCGAGTGAAAGTGCAAGTGTAATTTCCATCCTTTTTAATGTGGAAAATGTGATCAAGGACTTCCACAAACAACCACCTTTTTCTACTTTTCAAGGTAGGCTCGTGTTGGTTTCGCTGACTGGGAACCTGGCCCGGGTAGTGCCCAGACCAGCTGTGTACTCTCAAGCCCCCAGGGGCTCGGGAGATGCTGAGCAGCTTGGAAAAGGGCCTGAGCGCAGGCCTGGGTTCTGCGCGCAGGCTGCGCTCTGCTGGCCCACTGGCTCGGCTCTACCCAGAGGAACTTCTCCAGGAACTTGTCTCCTCACCTGAAGATCAGAAACAACTCCTGTATTGTTCCTTTGCGACATACACATCTCTGAAGGTCTCTATCATTGAAAAAGAGCCGACCTCAGCCTTCCGGAACCTTCCTGCAGGGCCTTGGGCTCCTGTGCCCTCTCCCCTTTGTGCCCAGTCCAAAGGCCAGAGTCCTGAGCAGTCACGCTCCACTCTGCCCCGTCAGGGCAGCAGCCGGTCCATCGTCTCCGTTACTAAACAGCCTGCTTGTCTCTCCTTGATGCAGAGAGAAGAAGTTAAAGGCCAGAGTTCAAGAGTTGGTGAGTGCCTTGGAAAGACTCACAAAGAGCAGTGAAATCCGACACCAGCAATCAGCAGAGTTTGTTAATGACCTAAAGCGAGCCAACAGGTACAGCCTTACTTTCTATAATCCAAGTGGTTCTTGGACTACGCACCCTAATTGCTGGGAATTGCCTGTGGACAGTGGTGTGTCCTCCTCCGCCTCCTTGGAGCGCACTCCTCCCTGGGGCTCCACCTCCCGGTGCTCCACAGAAACCTGAGGAATGCTCTTTAAGGATGGCAGATGCGGCCAGCTGTGGTCCCCTCTCAGCCGTTCATGTAGGAGAGGCTCTGAGAAGTCATACAATTAAAACAAAAATCAGCCTACGTTTAAGCCAGCATTTTCCAAATGAAACTGGCTACAGAATGTCTTCTTAGACCAGCATTCAGGAATCAGGTGAGGTACTTCAGGAAGCAATGCCAAAGATGGGAGCCTCAAACCTTTCAGGCTCATGACACCTTTATATTAAAATTTAAAAAAAAAAAAAAAAAAAAAGAGGACCTTAAAGTTTTGTTCTTTCAAATTAACTTATCAATAAAATTTGTCTATTAGTTTCTCAAATGAGACTTTTAAAGGTTTTATTCATTTACCAAATTAAAAAAATAAACCCAACTCACTAAATGTAACACAAATGACATTTATTTTAAAAATCACAGTTTTCCAGAAAGTAATTAGAAGAGGGGCAGTGTTTTTACAATTTTGCAAATGTTTTTAATGTCTGCTTTAATAGAAGACAGCTGGATTCTCCCAGCTGCTTCCAAGGCAGTGTTTGAAACATTCTAAGAAAACCCAGCTTCACATAGAAATAAAGGACCTCACATTTCCCTTCAGAAGGCTTTGGGAGTCCTAGGCTTTGAGAAGCTGACAGTATACAGAAGGGAGGTGGAATGTGGTTTTGGACCAGACAGGGTGGGGGTGGGGGGGCTCTTGGATAGCTCGGCTGGTAAACACTCTGCCTGCAATGCAGGAGATCCAGGTTCAATTCCTGGGGTTGGGAAGATCCCCTGAATAAGGGAACAGCTTACCCATTCCAGTGTTCTTGCCTGGAGAATCCCCAAGGACAGAGGAGCCTGGTGGGTCCCTGGGGTGACAGAGTCAGACATGACTAAGCACAGAACAGGGTATGGAGACTTACCTAGCTCTGGGCTCGGCCCCTGCCCTATCCCCCAGAGACCTGGGTCTGGCTGGCAGCGTGAGTTCACGGCCTGTGAGCACTGAGTCCGTCAGCCACAGCATCAAGGACAGCTGCTGGGGCCTCTCTGTCCGCAAGCTATGGTGGTGACTTAAGATTGCAGCGTTGCAACAGATCGTAAGCATCCATGGAACAGCAACAGACCTACTACTTGTATTTTCATGACAGACTGTTACAATTCAGCTACCGCTTCAGCTCCTCTATTCTGGATGTGGTCAGTTTGGACTGTTGCTTTTAAACTCCGCTTAATGTCAGTGACGAGCCTCTAGCAGTCAGGCTGTTGACTGTGGTCAGGTCAAGACCTGAGGACCATGAGTGCTGCGACCCTTCTTGTTAAGTTGCTAAGTTTCGACCACGTGGACTGCAGCCCACCAGGATCCTCTGTCCATGGGATTCCCAAGGCAAGAAAGCTGGGGTGGGTAGCCATTTCCTTCTTCAGGGGCTTCACAGCCCAGGGACGGAACTTGTGTCTCCTGAACTGGCAGGCGGATTCTTTGCCACTGAGCCACGTTGAAACACCACCTGATTTCAAATTCTTAGTTCGGAGGCCCAGCGGCCTGTTCTTTCAGAGTGGCACTTACCAGACCTGGCCACCCAGTGGACAGCACAGTGTGTGTGTCTCAGTGCTACTTAAGCCTTCATTCCCATTTCCCTCTGTGCCCACATAGCAACCTGGTGGCTGCCTATGAGAAAGCAAAGAAGAAGCATCAAAACAAACTGAAGAAGTTGGAGTCTCAGATGATGGCCATGGTGGAGAGACACGAGACCCAAGTGAGGATGCTCAAGCAAAGAATAGCTCTGCTGGAGGAGGAGAACTCCAGACCTCACACCAACGAAACGTCACTGTAGTCGGCACGGTTCTGTCCGTGGAGCTAGAGGCTAGCAGTCACTGAGGAGTGGGCCTCAGAGGACAGACCTGTCGGGAGGAGCAGAGGGAAGGCTGGCAGGTGGGCTGGCACTCTTGGCAGGGAGGCGCCCTGGACTCGGCCTGGGGGCAGCTGGCCCTGGGAGGCGGTGTGGCCTGTCCCCCGAGGGCCCCGCCCCTCCCGGGCTGTGGGCGGCGCGGGGACTCCTGCCCGGCCCTGGCTCCGTCCCTCACCCACATTCTCTGTATCCGTGGTATGGTCCAGGCATCATCTGTTTGATTTTCCAGTCTTTGCAGCCTTACCTCAGGCATCCCACATTTCTTCTTTCTCCTTCTAGGGAGAACTGGTGGGGGCGGAGGGGGGGCGGTGTCCGCATCGAGAAGAGCTGCTGCTTCGTTTCCCGCCACCAGGCTTTGGTTTTCAAGTCCCAGGCACCAACTCTTTCGGAGGTGGCTGTCACTGAGGTGTTCCGGGAGGTTGACCACAGGCAGATGGCACGCAGGTGTTCCTTCCAGTCCCTGGTATGTTGAGGCTACAGGTAGAGCAGTTGGGTCTGACCTCCTTGACCTCACAGTGGCGGCAGGGACGGGCAGGGAACGCTCTTTAGACAGGAATGTGCCTGTCCCAGTGCCGCCTTACTAACAGCTGAGAGAGTCCTGTTGATCCGTGTCAGGGACCTAAACTCTCAGGAGCAGAGGCACTTTAGTGCTTCCTGACTCAGGCACCGCAGAAATGCTGTTCTCCACGAATCAAAGCTCCCCAACCTGAACATACTGATGGCTTCAGACCTGCCTCTCTCGAGGGAAATGCTCTGCAGCTGATCCACCTATTTAAGAGACCGCTACTGTGGCACCAGTTCAGGAGTGCACCCCTGCTGTTCCAAAGGGCAGAGGGCAAGGGAAAGCTGAGGAGGCCTCCTCTCACCCCCCAGAAACATGGCAGTGGGTGGCAGATGGTGATTCCACGGGTGTCAGCTATAGCAAAACGGTGACGGGACTGGGCAGGACCAAAGTACCTGAATTCTTTCAGGAAGGTTTTCCATTTGAAAATCAACTCTTCATCCCTTTTCTACTGTGATGTTCCCCATTGCAGTTTTTCAGTTGTCACCACCCTTGGCTGACATAACATTTTAAAGGACCACTTGCCATTTTTCCTGAAGACCCACTCAAAGTCACTTAGAAGAAAGATGCTCAGAGATCTGCTTACGACCAGATCACTGCATTCACGTCTCGGTGTCAGGGAGCTGTTCTCAGAGGCAGGACGCAGATTCCGCAGCCTTCAGTCTGACAGGGAAGGACACCCCAGCCACCGTCTGCAAAGGCAGAGTACATCCATTCCCCCAAGGAAGCGCCGTCCTGCCTCAGGCCAGCAGCAAGGCCACCACATCTGCAAACAGTCATCCTCAGCTGGCCTCAGGCCCAGCTCTCGGGTGCTGTGGTCAGCGCAAAGGCCCCCACCAGCTTCTGGTTCTGTTATAGATAAGGTAAACTTTGTTCTTGTGACAGTAAGTCAGTTTTTACTCTTTGGATAGTTTCATTACAAGGAAAATGAATGACCTAAAAGTGTGTTTTTAGAAAAAAAGTGTAACAGATGAAATCATGGTTTTCCCCATTTTTCCAACTTGCCCAGGGGAAACATGTTCCCCAAGCAAACCAGGCTACGCAGGGCGGGGACAGGTGACACAGAGATGGGAGGCTCTCATTCGCACCACCACTGCAGAGGGCGCCGGCGCAGAACCTCTACCTACCATTCTCGCTCTAAGGGAACACAGCCTGCTGTTCCAGAGCCCAGGAGCCCACCCCAGACCTGGGAGGCCTCAGTTCCTCCGTTAAGAGCCCCAGCATTACTGGTCCTACTTAGCTCATTCTGAGTTCATATTTCCACATAATACTGGTTGGGTGAACACTTTCCCTGGCAAAACTGTTACTTTTATAAATGTGTAGAATAAAAGCTATTAAATAGTTGATTACCTTTCCTTGTATTCTTCACATACTCCCCAAAACTCTTGTTGAAGGTGAGCTAACAGGCACTTGGTTATTATGCTAATTCCAAGGCTTACTAAAATCACATAGATGAAATAAATGATTACAGATGCCTGGATCATTTTCTTTTACAACCTGAATTATTCTTTCTAAATAGGAGCACGTTTATATTAACATCTCCATCAGACATAAACAATGATCCTCATTATCTAATTTGAACGAGCCGTTAAAAATGCTCAGACTTTCATTTGTAATTGTTTAAATCCAGAATTCGACCTCTGGCTCTTAAGAGAAATGGGCAGGAGAAGGAAAAACCCACTCTGCTGGAGTACAGTTTCCCACTGCTACACTGAGGCAGAATCTCAAGTGAGAGACTCCTGCCTGGAGCTGCAGTGCCATCAACACCTGCTCCGATCAAACGGCTCTGATGTTCTGCCAAACCCCTCGTGCACCAGCTCCCTCAACTGCCACGGGCTGGCAGGCAGTAAGACCCCCTTTTGAGATGATACCAAAAGTTACTTACGATTGTATCTTAAGGTTGGGATTTCTCATGCTCACCCTACCTCACAAACATTTTATCATTGCCCATGAGGTAATTAACTGTTGTATATTCACTCCCATCTGCTGGCATGCCACAATTTAAAAAAAAAGAAAGAAAGAAAACTAAGTGCCAGTTAAAACACAGTTGGTTAATTCTCTTGTGAGGTGATGTGTAACTCAGGAAGTCTTTCTCTGAGCCTCCGCAGCCAAGCTTTACAGGGACCCCGGAGACTGGACGCTCTCCTACTCTGGGAGGCAGTGCACGTTAGAGCCGAGGAGACTTTCTTTTTAGGATGAGGACAGCAAAGAATCTACTGTTTCAAGAAAATCTTGAAATCACCGCTAAGTGGCCTAGTTTCCACCTGCATACAGATTACTATTTTAAGTGGGGGGAAAAAAAAAAGCCTCATAGTTACCTACGGCATGAATTGTTTCCCATGGCCCACAGAAATTATCCTGCAGTTATTTTTAAATTCTATTAACTGTCTTAAAGCTCTCATGAGTTGGGGGTGCCATGCTTGGGTTTTGAGTAAAGTAGACTATAGAAGTTACCCACTTGTATTATTAATGACTTCTAATTTAAAGTCGTAAGCTTTTCCCATAAATTATTTGCAAATGCATAGCTGGAAATGTGTCTCATCCATGAAAGTATGAAGTAAAAAGATGTTTCCTAAGTTTACAGCCGCTCCTATTTCTAAGTACAGCAAATAGCTTTTAATTAGACAGTTTTTACAAGTCAAAAGCGGAAAGAATTCTGATGACTGCAATTTCTGAACTGATTTTAATTAGGATGCATCCCATAGGGTTGCCAAAGATTCTGTGGGAGGGAAAGAAGCATGAGAAACATTTTTTCTGCACCAAAGGGCTGCTTGCTAACACTATAAAAAATTCTGAAAAAAATCACGTAACAATTATTTTTCTATTTCTCCAACAGAATGGCCTATTTGACAGCAAAGATACTATTATAACCTTTCTCTGAGGCTTACTAGAGGCATCACTTGTTACAAAACACAAATTATGTCTTCTCACATAAGTCTACCCCAATCCTACTCTAGTTAACTCAGATCTCATGTCACACAGACCAGACTGTAGCTTAGCGCTGAACTTGTCACCTTCTAAATTCCTGTTTCTCATACCTGAAGTTAACTTTCTGAAGTTTGTATTCACTAGTATATGAATGCCTTAGGCTGCCGTACAGTAATTTTCCAGAACTGGCACCAAAATTATTAATTAATGTAAGCACTCAGTGGCGGTTAAAATATTAAGGAACTAGAAAAGGATACAAGTTGAATAGCAACTGTTCGTGCATTCTTGTATTCGTAATTATGTAGAGAAAGATACACTTGCACAGAGACAACTACTTTTGGTGAAGGGTTACACTGCATAAACTCTCACACTGCATCTGAGTGAGATTTTGCATGTGACCAAGAAATCCTTCCATCCCAGTAACAGCAACTGCTACTGGATAATCACACCCTTGGCCCAGTAGCACTGATTTTTTTCCAGTCAAGGTTGGTACAAAAATCACTCACCCACTAATCATCAGAAACATCAGCTCAGCAGTACAGAGCAAGCTACAGACAAAACCCCCTCATATTCACGATCTGCTTATTCATTCTACTGCTCACTCTGCACCGTTCTGCAAATCTAATCCATGTGGAAAAGGTTCTGTGGGGTACTCACTCACAGTGCCCATGGACGGCCAGATGAATGGGAGCCCCAACATTATCTGCCTCTGTTTGAACCCAATGCAAAGAGGATATGTTCACTTTTCTACTTCTAATCAGTTTTTAGACATTGTTAAGACTTACTCTGCATGTGATTTTAGTTTCCTATTATCTGAAAATGTGCTTTTAAGCCACTTGAATGTACTGTCAGTTACTGAAGCACATGTGTCTGCATTTGTCAGTATTGTTCTACTGTATTAAAATCTCACTTTAAGGTTGACACTTAACACTGTACCATACCTTGTAATTTTTTAGATTCTTCACTTGTATGCTTTAAATGTTTCCAGATGCCTTTAGTTTTAGCTGCTGTAAAACAGCTTTGTCTTATTTGATATAAAATTGTTTTTTAAATAAAAATTCCATTTATTATACAGAGACATTTATAATATTTTACAAACATTCTTATATTCTGAATAAATAATTATAATTCCATAATGTACTTTTACCTGTATTCATTGAAGGGTATGACTCTCCTTCTGCAATACTAACATTTAATGTCAAACATCACAGGTCTGGTAGTTACATCGGGAACCCTCATCAAAGCGGGAAACCAGACAGACTGTATTGTTCAAGACAGCCAAGAGCCAAAGAAATCATCACCATCTGTCACTGATTTCTGTGGGCCACCTTTCCAAATTTGGATTGAGTAGTAGGAAGTTAGTTATCTATAGAAGGATCTAGATCTTTTTTCCTTTTTAAAAAAATGACTGAAAGAGGAAATGTAACTGAGCTGGAAGGTCACTCATGACTCTAAAGAAGGATGGTGAGCAGCTCTGCATGGTGTTTGTCAGATGTCAGTTCTCATCATCAAAGCAAAGTACCTTTGACAGTTAAGAGATGACACACCTTGGTAACTTTCCTCTTTTATTTCTTTTGGCTGCAGCATGCAGAACGTCCCTGATCAGGGATAGAATCTGCAGCCCCTGCACAACAGGGAAGTCCCTTCTTAAAAAAAATGTTTTTAAACTGCTATCATATATCTGAGGTCTTTAGCAGAGAAGAATGGTATTTCTTTGACCCCTGAGATCCAAGGACTGGAAAGCATTACATTCAGAAAAACTGACTCTAATACAAACTTAAGAAATATTGGATTTTATGTATTTAGCTCACAATATAACCTTTGTTGCTTTGAAAGTCAACAACCAAACCATAAATTGAGATGGAAAATACATACCAGTTACTTTCATTTTTTTGCAGAGACATTCTACCTTTTAATATTTCTTCCTATCCTATAAACATCTCACATTTATCATTTTTTTATTGGTCCAAAGAGATGCAGCCAGAATATCAGCAACTTGCAACCTCCAAGTATCAGCAGCAGAAGCCAGGTAAGGTAGTAATTAAACTTGCCCCAGCAGGCAAAATTTATTGAGATTGCATTACAAAGGCCTAAATTTAACATGATGGTTTTACAGAAAGCCAATATTTGAACACTCAACTGTAAAAATGTTTTAAAATACAAAGGAAACCCTCCATCATTCAAACTGCATTTTTTAAGATAAAAGATTTCTCACTTCTCAACTGGTGTTATTTACATCAAAAACTTTCAAAAGAGCACAAGTGTAAAGACAGAGGACTTAGTTCATTTTCTCAGTGGAGAGCACAGCTGGCATTTCTGGTCAATTATTAAAGTGCAGTAATCCTGCAAACATTTAAACTTCTGATTTATAAACATGAGTCCGTGAAAATCCTTTACTTATGATAGATAAAACTCAAGGTAAATGAAAATCAGTCTTTATCCTTTCACTGAAACTGAGGAGAAAAGAGGAAAACTACTATTCAGTCAGAAAGTAAAACTACAAGGTGTACAACAGTGTTTTGGGGTTCCTTTTCTGCTTTTCCTAAATGTTTGACAATTAATCAAACCAAGAACTTTATTACTACTAATAGAATTACTCCAATGGTTTACCTACACAGCCTGTCTAAACAGTAAAATGCCCTAGAAGCTAAAGTAATAAAAAGTTTTAATTAAGGTAAAAATTAAGTGTTTCACCAATTTTTTCCTACCAAATTTTGTAGCTTCCAATTTGTTTTAACATAGCCTGCTAAAACCAACTCCCAAGGGAACTGTTTGAAGACTCCGTATCTTCCATGAACATTACCTAGTCTCCATAGCACCAAAGACACTTCAATTCTTGTTTTGGAACTAGACCAGGAACATAAAGAAATCAATTCTTATTCCTTTTCCCATCCAAACTACTAATTCTGACGGTCACTGAAGTTAGTTAATACATGAACCATAATTTCATTTGATTCATTATTTTATTCTGAAAGAAGACTCTTAAATTTTCAATGACATCAACAGGTAAAATTTTAAAAACCGAGTTGTGTGACTCAATACTCAACAAACATGAATTTTTAAGTATAAGCTAATAGCGAACTTTAAAAACAATTAGAAAAAATATCTATATTGTGTGTATAAATACACACAAATATATGTATATGCAAAATAGTTCATTCTCCTTCCCTCTTACTGAAGAAAAAATATCACTAACTCAGACAACAACAGCAAACTCTGGGAGATGGTGAAGGACAGGGAAGCCTGGTGTGCTGTATAGTCCATGGGGTCGCAGAGTCAGACAAGACTGAGCGACTGAACGACGTTTATAAAACGAGAGTCAGGTTAGTGGTCTCCCGTCCTAAATGTGAAATAAAATGAACAAAAAGTAAAAGAATCAGTTCTTTGGGCTCTTGCATTTGAAATTAAAAGGTATGATCGAAACACAAACCTAAAAAGACCACTAGAGACAGCAGCGCCCTAGGACAGTAGCAAAGCGCACAGAGAGCCTCTGCAGATGCTCCTGTGCTTTTGTATCGTGCGTGTCGCCCGTGTAAGACAGGAAGAGCACAAGTCCACTGCTGGGCATCTGTCGCAAAGGCATCAAAAGCATCGAACTAACCAAACTGCTGAGCAGTTACGACCTTCCTCAACTTCAGCAACAACCGACTGCTTTCATTTCCTGTCATCCAGTCTATTCCTAAATATCACAAAAAGCACACTAAGCAATCATTTTACAAAGATCTAGATAATCCCATCAAGTGTGAGAAATGACTGAGATGAAGATTTGTGCCCCAAATGTTCCACACCGTAGCTATAGATTGTTTTAGAACGTCAGATTCAATGAATTATAAGCACATTAAATGAAAAGGTTACATCTTACCTCCAAAAGCCCACACTTAAGAATGTTAACCAAGACCAGTCAAAGACCAGAACACTGCTCAGCTTGCCCTAGAACTACACAAAAGTTCCCTCTGTTCCCAAACCAATTTAACAGCTGTGAAACTAAAATAAACAAGCCCAGGTGTCCACAGCCTCTCCTAACTGCTCATGGCCCAAGGGTCAAAGTTAAGATACAATTATTACCTATAAATTCCCACAGTGGTAGGCTGACGATAGAGACGCATCACAAAGAAAAAAAACTGTTACAAAAAGAAAAAAAATGACACGAAGGGACGACTCAATGGCCTCTCTAAGGACTCAGGAACAAGTCTTCAAAGAACACTCCCCAGATAGAGGCCGATCACCACAAGAACACCCCAACAGCAAACAAGCAGCAAGTGACTGTTCAGAGCCGCCTTCTTCCACTGGGCCTTCTTCCACTGGACGAATGGATCAAAGGCTAACACAAGGGTCCACGTGAAACAAAACACAGAGGCCGCTGCCCTCTGCGTTCCATCCCTCTCCCCGGAAGACACCTGACCAGCAACTACAGAGCCAACGTGAGTACCTTGTTGAGGCCAGTTCCTCTCAGACTGTGCCACCACGCTGCCACCCTAAGTGCCCACCCCGACTGCTAACCACAGGAGACCCAAGACAAACGGGATTTCTTTGCCAGTAATTTCCTAAGGAACCCAGATTAAAGAGTCAGTTATGAACATGTTTCTCAACATAAAACCTGAATACTTCATCAGTTATTTATTTACACTTCTCCGTACTTTTATGATAAAGTCTGAGCAGCAAAACTGGTGGAAGCCACCCCTTCCCGTCCACTCCCAGGAAGGGGAGGTAGCTCTACTCTGCTCCCTAGCTACAGACCCCCATTTCAGTAACAAACAGTGTCACGGGAAACTAGGTGGGAAGGACTCCCATCTGGGACAAGTGTACTTTCTGTCCCGTGGGTCACTGAGAGCAGTGACTGTGACACGAGGCTGAGGGTGGCTGGGGGTGTTCCGGGCTATGTCCCTGGAAGAAAGCAGGACATCAGCACTGCAGTGTGGCTGGAGTCCTAAGGCAGCGTCAGCAGGGGCAGGACCACAGTCCAGACTATGAACGGAGAAAAATCACTGCAGATTTCCTGGACCCCTTGGCAACCATACTTAGAAAAAAATTAAACCCCAAGCCAGAAAAGGCTTGGTAATGGCCACACATGAGACTCTGCTTGGGCTAGGCAATGGTGGCATTTCCGGCCTCATGCCTCACGCAGCACTTGAGAACTGATTTTATCTTCTAAAATCTCTGCCTTCTGTTTTCCTTGCCGGTAACTATAGCTATCTTCTTCCTTCGGGGCACTTTTTACCCTATAAAAATAAACCTACCATATTTTTTGAAACTGATATCTAGAACTTGCTTCAGAAGCACAGAGCCTGTACTGTCCATTTGTGATCTGCCTTCTTCAAGACAGAGGTGCACAAACTTCAAAAAACAACTCAGTTCTAAGAAGAAAAAGATGCTGAGAAAGCCCATCATAATCCCATTTTTACAATTTTCAGCAACTGTACAAACTGATTTTAAATAAAGTCTAGTACAAAATGAGGAACTTAAGGCTTCACCAAACTACCAAGAATAAAGTTTAACAAAACTTATTTTACTAACACCCATTTACCTAGAGACAGGTACTTAACATGAAGTAGACTGATACCTTCAGACAGAATGAGTTTGTCTTGTTCATCTTTAACGTTACAGGAATACATGCAAGCCCCTTCCCCAGGCTAGAAAATACCTAATTCAAAATTGCTAGGTAACACCTAATTTTTCTTCAATCAAAAAATGTTAATGAATCCAACCTCTTAACTATGATTAATATGCAAAGAAAATACTGTACTGCCTCAGAGAAGACAAAGACACAATAGATGTCAATCAAAACAAAAAATCTCTGAGCACATAGCTCAGAGGACCACTGGTACAAAAATAAAGATAAAAAGCCAAGAGATATTATCATAGTAAGAAAAATAACTCTGCAAAAAGTCTAATATTTTAACTGACTTTGCTCCTTACTGTTCAAGCTAACTGTTGGAAACAAAAAAAAAGCAAGGGAAAAGGTAATGAAATGTTAATTTTTTTAATGCATACATGCACTCAGACCTGAAATTTTCTAAGACTACCACAATGTATTAAGTTTTATAGAAGAATTTAATCCTCCTTATGGAGGGATTCCATTCACTTAGACTTAAGGAGTATTTTTATATTAACACACAAATCACTAACGACTTAAAAGACAATACCAACCCAATCTCATAGCATAAAATTAATATTGCTATACATCTTCATTTGTACTTACTATTGATACTTAATGGAAAATAATCCAAGTTCAAAGCAGGAAGCAGTGACCACCATTCCTTTACAGCATAGGAAACTCACCTTTTCATAACCATGAAAATCCAACTTTACTTTCAAACATCTTCAACCAAATTTCACCCATGCTGCAAAAGCTCTAGTAGGTTCTCAGATGTCTCCAAATGCTCATGTCTCAGGAGAACACCACTTTGAAATCTTAAAACCATTCATTTGCTAGTTCTGAACAAAAACATGTGAAAGCATATAAAACCATACCCCTATATTCTAGATTATAATGGTTAAGTACAAAAACAATTCATTGAACATCTTACAAATCATTACAGTTATACATAAAAGCACCTAGGAAATTTTTTAAAAATAAAAAGATTCACAGTACACTGAACCTTGGAACTAAGAATACTGAAAAAATGGATTCAAAAGACCTATTTCTCTCAAAGACATAATCTGTAATTGAAGCCAACACAACTGCTATTCTCATCTAGCTTCTTAAAATGCAGCACACAGAGGTAAAGTATTGCATATTCAGCACACTCCCTTATCACTCTATTTCTTCAAGCCATGCTGAAATTTCTCAGTCAAGAAATCTAGTTCTGTGCTAAGCATGGCCCTTTCAAGGTAACCTGAACACTGAGAATATAACACACAGGTTCGAGGGAAGAAGTCTAGCAGATGTACGTAAAATAAGTACATCCAACTTACACATTTTCTGCATAGTTAAGTCACATCACACACATAAATTTTAACTCATCTTTTTAACATTTCTTAAATCTCAAACTGTTAAGAGAGCTAAAAGCCTCAATACCAAAATTATCATCCCAGTAATACCCTTATTTTGTCCCACCCACAGTGCATTAAATGAAGCAGCCCAATAGCAATATTTAACCAGTCAAACTACCATAATCGAAAAGAGATAATCTGTTGGTTCTTGAAAAGGCTCAACGCCGTCAGAGGCCATATTTCTGCTAACTAATCTCTTCTGCTTTAGTGTCGAGAGCTGAAAATTCCAACTTGAGGCACCAGAAAGACTGACCAAAGCACTCACTTAAACAGAAAAAAAACACATTCAAAATCACAAAAAATTAAATGGTTTCCAGATGGCAATAAACGAGTGAAAAAGACTCACCTGCCAGACAAACTAAGTTTTCACTCCATTAAGAACAGAAACCTGGAATGCTGGGACCAACGATAAATATGGCTCAAGGAGACCCAAGCAAAGCTGCTGTACTCTTAGAACACTGAAGAGCTTCCAAAGCAATCTTACAATGCATTTTTAAAAGGTCACAGAAGGATTCACCAATTTGTCACATTTAAAGACGCAGGACACCGGATAACCTAATTCTAATACACTGCTATAACTGAATTATCCTGCTTAGCACCAAGAGGGTGACACTTTTATTAATAAATAGATTTTCTCCTTTAAAATCAAGCCACTGAAAATCTAAAGCAAAGAAATACCGAGTGAACTCCTTAAAAAAAAAGTCCCACAGGGTTAAATAGAAACCCTATTAAATAGACTATCTATACAGAATCAAGATTTCCACAATAAAATTTACAAGCAGAGATATATTTGTGGATACCACATGTAAAATAGATTTTTAAAACCCATATGACAGACGCGTACACACGCATATGCTAACACTCTCCCCCCACCCCCAAAGAAACACCTTCAATGAGGTCAGAAGCAGCCCAAACACTAAAGCCCCCTTAAAGCCCTGGTGATTGTCCATAGCTTTACATAGCTAAACTCCTTCTCTAAATGGGCACTGCCGCCCTTATTTGGATTTAAGAATCCTAAAGGAGCAAAATACATTCCTACAAGTGAATTACACATGTTGCTTCCATGTTCTGCTCCTCCCCTAGTGTGATGCCTCATCAGTACTTGGGTAAACTGCATACCCTTCCCTTTTCACTCCATCGTCCAGAGGCTTCAATATGCTACTAAGTGTGTCAGTCTCTGCTACTGCTGCAAATGGGAACCTAATATAGCATCAGTTTCCAGAGATCAACACTGACATGCAATGTGAAACCTAGTAATGTCAGTATTCCATACATATTTACACAGCTGTAACAGAATCAAGTTGCACGAGAACAAAATCATACGATCCCCAGGGGCTGGCGGTGGGGTGCTGCAGTTGTGACAGCACGGTCTCGGGGTCCCGGCCCCGTGCTATCCCCTGCTGTCCTCTCCCCACAACCTCCCAGGCCAACTGAGAGCACACAGCGCAACTGGAAACTGGAGCTGCAGCTCTGCACCACCAGCTCAAGCCCTCTCCAGGCTGAGGGCTTTGTCCTTTAACGAAGTGCCAGGAGTTCATTGTGAACATGAACATTATATAGCAGATTCTGACCCTAAGCAAAACCTTTCAACAAAACTCCTAGCAAGGAGGGTAAGAGAACCTAAGCGGTTAGAAGCAGAGAGATGTGCAAAATGCCACCGAAGTAGATGACCTGCAATCTTGACTTCTGTGACATTTCGGGTCTTGTATTCATTTAATAATTGTGTATTTTAAGTTTCTTTTAAATTTTTCAGTATAAGGAAACTAGTATTACAATCACTGTAGTGGGAAGATGGCACATTCCCATCAACCTGCTACTTAATGATGACTCAAACACTATTTCTGTGACCAGAACACAAGATAAAAACCACAATCACAGAAAAAAATGCCCACATAAAAAGCAACTTAAATTCATTAGTCAAACACTGAAAAGGTACATGTGTATAAAAAGTTATAACCACATTGACAGTGCAAATTCATGTTTCTTTCTACTCTCTCTTCTGCACAGAGAACATCTCTTCAGAAACATCATCGTCTCCCTGCATTTCTTTAAAACACCTGAGAAAGGTAAGGCTCAAAGAGACACCCACTCAAATGCAACACGTCTCTGATCTGGAGACTTCCAAATGTGCTGCTATCAGAGGTCCAAGATTTTCATTATAGCATTATGGTCAAACTTGAAACTCAAAAAAGCTCGGGATGAAAAGGGGAATTTGCAGTGTCCATTACATGCCACGGCCTGGCCCTCGGCATGTTCAAGCAACTGGTCTTCACCGGAGTAAGGCGAGTCATACACAGCATCTGCTTAGAAAGCAAAACAATAAGCTCAGTTAAGAAATCAAACCCTGCCCTTTATCTTTTGTTAAGAAGGAATTCACATGCAGTATATATATTTACCTTCCCACACTCTAAATCTAACCTAGGTAGAACCACCAAAATATTTTCCTTTCCCTAAAATGATATTCAAAGTGAATTTCCTATCTATTCTTATTCCACATAAACATTGGAGATCTTAATCTGTCTTTAAGATCCTTAATATTCACCTGCTTTCAAAAAATGGGCATACCTTTATTCACCATCTATATTTATGTTTTGTCAACATGGGAGCTTCTTGACAGAGATCAAAATGTAAACATTATAAAGATTATAATTACAATATAAGATTTGTACAGATTCCAAATCAGAAAAATAAAGCTGAAGGTTACCACATCTTCAGAGAATAAATCAACCTAAAGAAAAATCCAGATTTTCAAACTCACTGTGCAACAAAACTCCAACTTATCATAGCTTGCCCCACCCCACCCCTGCCCCCGCCCGTGCCTAGGCAGAACAGGACAGCAGGGTTTGGAATAGACACCAAGAGGTTGAGGTAGAAATAAAGTCTGACGTGAGGTTTCCCAAGACAATAACTCCTTTTATACTTCTTTCTCAAAACAACTCAAAATTTCTGTACCATGCCCGACTAAGCTGGGTATACATCCTAGTGTGCCTTCTTTAATGTTCCTAAACATATGGCTTTTTAAAGGTTTTGTGAAGTAACTGTTTTCTGAAGTTGTATTAATTCAACTATCAGCCTATCATGTCCACACCACCTACAGTGGCCAGAGAAGTCCTACTAGGAGGACAACCTTAATTTCCCAAAACAGGGGTAAAGCATCTCATTTTTCAAGAGCTTCCACCTTGCTTAAATCATAAACAGTAATGCAAGGAAGCAAGTATGATTATAATGCTTCTCAATTATTAAAGAGCTTTCTAGATGAAACCTTTAAATCTAGATGGCAAATAAAAGCTTATCTACTGCATGAGGAATTTTATACCATACAAAATAGCACCTAAGAAAAAAACAGTCTACTGTACTTCCAAATGATATCTATGAAATCAGAATTTACAAAGACCTTTCTACACTCCTCACTGTTACTTTCAAATCAAATCACAAACCTCCTTTTCATAACTGAGGATGGAGAAGAGACAAACGTCATATTACTGAAGACTATTCTTGGTACCACCTTAACACGTAGGTCATTACCTCCAACGAGGGGGAGACCATTCCCTTCTAAAGTGAGCTCTCCCCTCACATATGTGTGAGGGTGAGGTCTCCTCACTATTACTTGGGTCTACTCACCGTCTAACCATTAAGCAACTATTTGCTTACAATATTCACACACAGCATCAACGCCTGACACTCACTAAAGTAACAGTATACTGAAAAGGCAAATAATTTCATCTTGATCATTTAAATAAATTTTTTTATTTTTAGCCAGTTTCCTATTTAGAGAACTTGACCACATATATGAACTCTCTAAGATCATGTGCAACTCTTTCTGCTTATCTATCACAGTTCATCACACACTACTTAAATCAAGTTTACTTCAAAACCAAGCTGAATCCCAACTGAAGAAATTAAAAAAAAAAAAAAAAAGACTTGCCTGTTTCAAAAGTATCCTGAAGTTTTCGTGGATGAAGTTTCTTTTCACATTTCTATTAAAAAACACAAACATACAACATACCATATCCAATTATTTCACTTATTGTTGATATAAATAAGCAGACACATTATCAAATTTCTCAGGAAGAAAATTAAACCAGGAATATATTCACCATCCCCACTCGGCACTGGCATTTTTAAGTGATTTTTTTAAGCCTAAAACTGTTTTTAGTTCTTGATTATACGTACAATATAGAAACACCAGGGAAAAAAAGAAAATTATTTATTAAATTTCTCAACTTGGAGATCATTATTATTAACATTACAGTATATCTTTCCAGCTTTTTTCCTAAGATGTGTATAAGAGACAGCGTATGAGATGAGTGCAATTGTGCGGTAGTTTGAGCATTCTTTGGCATTGCCTTTTTCGGGGATTG
>SJYC01089328.1:0-29986 GCA_006408675.1 Madoqua kirkii
TCTATGCAGAGTACATCATGAGAAACTCTGGGCTGGAAGAATCACAAGCTGGAATCAAGACTGCTGGGAGAAATATCAATAACCTCAGATATGCAGATGACACCACCCTGATGGCAGAAAGTGAAGAGGAACTAAAAAGCCGCTTGATGACAGTGAAAGAGGAGAGTGAAAAAGTTGGCTTAAAGCTCAACATTCAGAAAACGAAGATCATGGCATCTGGTCCCATCACTTCCTGGGAAATTGATGGAGAAACAGTGGAAGCAGTGTCAGACTTTATTTTGGGGGGCTCCAAAATCATTGCATATGGTGACTGCAGCCATGAAATTAAATGATGCTTACTCCTTGGAAGGAAAGTTATGACCAACCTAGATAGCATATTCAAAAACAGAGATATTACTTTGCCAACTAAGGTTCATCTAGTCAAGGCTATGGTTTTTCCAGGTGTCATGTATAGATGTGAGAGTTGGACTGTGAAGAAAGCTGAGAGCCAAAGAATCAATGCTTTTGAATTGTGGTGTTGGAGAAGACTCTTGAGAGTCCCTTAGACTGCAAGGAGATCCAACCAGTCCATCGTAAAGGAGATCAGTCCTGGGTGTTCTTTGGAAGGAATGATGCTGAAGCTGAAACTCCAATACTTTGGCCACCTCAAGTGAAGAGTTGACTCATTGGAAAAGATCTTGATGCTGGGAGAGATTGGGGGCAGGAGGAGAAGGGGACGACAGAGGATGAGATGGCTGGATGGCATCACCGACTCAATGGACATGAGTTTGAGTGAACTCCGGGAGTTGGTGATAGACAGGGAGGCCTGGTGTGCTGCAATTCATGGGGTCGCAAAGAGTTGGAGACAACTGAGCAACTAAACTGAACTGAACTGATATGTGGAAACAAACAAAAAGCTACAAAGAACTTATTTATACAGCAAAAAAATTCACAAATACAGAAAACAACTTTATAGTTACCAAAGGGGAAAGGGATGAGAGGGATAAATTAAGAGTTTGGGATTAGTATATACATTCTAGTTACCATGGGCTTCCCTGGTGGCTCAGAGGTTAAAGCATCTGCCTGCAATGCAGGAAACCTGGGTTCAGTCCCTGGGTTGGGAAGATCCCCTGGAGAAGGAAATGGCAACCCACTCCAATATTCTTGCCTGGAGAATCCTATGGACGGAGGAGCTCGGTGGACTATAGTCCATGGGTCGCAAAGAGTCGGACAGGACTGAGTGACTTCACTTTCAGTAGTTACCATATATATGTAATAGTTAACTAATAAAGACCTACTGTATATCACAGGGAACTATACTCCATTTTTATAATAATCTATAAGGAAAAGAAACTGAAAGAGAATCAACACACACACACACATATACCCAACTGAGCCAGCTGAAGGGCAGCAAGGAGTCATTCCATTTTTCTGAGAAGGAAATGACAAAACACTCCAGTATTCTTGCCTGGAGAATTTTATGGACAGAGGAGCCCGATGGGTCTACAGCCCATGGGGTCTCAAGGAGTGGGACAGGACTGAAGCGACTTAGCACGAACGCACACTTGATAAATAAGTTATAGCTCAAGGGGCAGGGGAGGGGAGGGGTACATAACCTTCCTCCAGTAGGAAATTTAAGTTCTCATCTCACGGCTCCACAAAATGAATGAGCATCCATGTCGGCAAGTGTCTAAGTTTTAAATTCCTGATATTGCATTAAAACAGAGATTCACATTTTTACACCCAAACTGTGGGCCTGAAAGAAAGAAAACTTGCAGAGCTCTGTTCCATGTTATCATAGCTAAAGTTTCCCGATTGAACTGAGCTCCGCCCAGAGATAAAACAAGAAGAATTAATTGGTGATATTAAGCATATGATCAGCGCAGGGCCATCTCCAGTAAAAGCAACCAGCAGTAAGTATTTCCACAGCTACAAGCTGACTATGAAACACACAGGTAATAGTAAAGTTTGGTTGTTCTCTTTTAATTTTCCTTCCATTAGAAGAGAGAAGGAGAGAGAGAACTGGTTTGTGGCATTTTCTGATGGCTGAACCCGCCACCCCCAGCGCCCTCACCCCCTGCCAATACTCCCTCCACAACTGGCACATTTTCTTCTCAGACCACTAAGCTCTGCTGGAGGCTCAAGGGTCTGGCATAAATCAGCAGTTTCTGCTGCCACAACAGCCTGGGAACCTCATCCAGTTCCTTGTCACCTCCCTTCTTGAGCCAAATCATCCACTGACTTCCTTGGCCGACAGATAAAATGGCCTGGCTCCACACACAACCAGGGCACCATGGATTAACCTCTGCATTTCTTTGTCTTTCAGTTTAACCGGTGGCCTTTGGTTGGCACTTAAGGGTGCTTCTCCCTCTGCCAGAGGGCATTGTTTTATGTAATTTTTATTTGCAACATCAGCCCATGGAGTCTGTACAGCCTGACAAGCGTGTAAGGATGCCTCATTACTTCTTTCTCAGCTCATCAAGAGTGTGCCAAGTACTCCCAAATAGAATTGCCTCTCTAGCCCATTGGCAGCTCCACATTCAAGAACAGTTCCTAAGAATCGAGCAAAATGTTCAACTAAAATTCCCTCTTATGAAGACAAAACACCCAGCCTGAACAAGAGCTCAAAATATAACCTAAAACTCGGTCGTTGCCTTTCAGCCAAGCCCGCCCAGTCCACATGAGAAGACATCCAAGGGACAACCAATAAATTGACATTATCTTTTGAGTTTCCAAGTCTGAGAAAAGAAAGTGGCGGTAAGCCAGGTTTAGGTTAAAGCCTAATGGCTAATCATCCACAAGTTTAATTTTAAGGGGGAAAACATAACAAAGGTCATAAATTATTTCCTGAGATTGCTTTGGACAAAGCACAATAGGATATCATTACTTCAGTTCATGCAATTTCTTTTATGCCAGCTGAGTACAAACCAGAACAAACCAACTTTTCTCTTAGCAAGGCAGGTCTTAAAGGAATTCAGTTGCTGCTTATCGCTCCCCCATCTGCTTTGATCAGGCCAGCTAAGGAGCTGCCTGGCCTGCCTGGTTCTCAGCAGGCTCTCAGCTCATCTGATGCAAGAGAAAGGCCCAGTGGAGTGAACACATTGCGTAAGAGATGGAGAGAAAATCACCCAGGGACAACCAAGGAGGATTCTATGGCCTCAGTCAGCCTCACACTGCAAGGGACCGGGCCTCCCAGGTGGCTCAGTGGTAAAAACCTGCCTACAATGCAGGCAACACAGAAGACTTGAGTTCGATCACTGGGTCAGGAAGAGCTCATGGAGGAGAAAATGGCCACCTGCTCCAGTATTCTTGCCTGGAAAATTCCATGGACAGAGGAGCCTGGCAGGCTACAGCCCATGGGTCTGCAGAACAGTCAGACATGACTGAGTCACCAAGCAGCCGTGAGTGACCCAAACCTCCAAGAGCCAAATAAGCACATGGGTTTATTTGTTTTATCTTGGGAGAGTTAAGAAACATTTTCCAGGCAAAAACCACTACAGTATTGTAAAGTAATTAGCCTCCAGTTGGAGAAGGCAATGGCACCCCACGCCAGTACTCTTGAGTAGAAAATCCCACGGAAAGGGGAGCTGGTTGGGCTGCAGTCCATGGGGCCGCTAAGAGTCGGGCACGACTGAGTGACTTCACGTTCACTTTTCACTTTCATGCATTAGAGAAGGAAACGGCAACCCACTGCAGTGTTCTTGCCTGGAAAACCCCAGGGACGGGTGAGCCTGGTGGGCTGCTGTCTATGGAGTCGCAGAGTCAGACACGACTGAAGTGACTTAGCAGCAACAGCAGCTAGCCTCCAATTAAAACAAATTAATTAATTAAAAAAAAAACATTTTCCGTATCTTTGAATTTCAAGACCCTGTTGGAGGCTTCTGTTTAGTCTCTTCCAGTTTACATGTCCATTTACCTATGGGAGGACATGGCTGCTTCCAAGTCTGGGCAACTATAATAAAGCCACTGTATACACCAGCGTGCAGGTTTTGTATAAATAGTTTTAAATTTCTGATGAACACAGTACACAGTCCATGTATGTAACACAACCCAGTGAGCTAGGTAGATGACCTTCGGTTCTATATACCTGTCAGCTCTAGTTTCAGATTCAATTTTGTCTTTGGATAAACTTCTAGGACTTACTTTGCAGGAAAAAATAACTTTAAAACCCCAAACTTTAGTTTTTGTCTGTAGCTGCCAGGAAACATGAAGCTAAAGTCAATAATTAGTTATAAATAAGAACACATTTCTACTGTCTGGAAAGAGCTACTCTCTCTGATCCTATTATTTAGCCCAGTTGTCCTTTCTGTGATGTTCAATGTTATAAGCCCCTCAAATCCCTTAGGAAGAAAATTAGCAAAGAGTCTGGGAAAAGATATTTGCTGCAATGGTTAATAATTTGTTAGGTGTTTTTCAACAGGTTGAATTATGGCTCAGCGGCCACTAACACAGAAAATACTCCTTAACCTCTGCAGCCTGGAAAGCGTTTTGCTTCATCCTTAAAGATCACTCAGAAGAGATGCAAATCTAGCTCCCAAAGCCTTGGACAGTAGATTTTTACCAAAGTTGTCTTGAGGATCCCAAGCAAGGTGAGGCAATACCATCGGTACAGAGCAAAACTTCCATAAACTCAGATTTATGCATCAGGAGAATTGAGAGTGAATAGCTTTATATAGGCAGAAGTCACAAACTCAAAATCAGTGATTGTCCCCTTAATACACAAAGTAGTGACTTGCAGAAACAAAGCCTTGTGGGGCCTGAGTGATGACCTGGAGGACGAATGACAGATGACCCCCCAACAGGGCAGCTGCCTGTAGCCCCAGTCCACCGCCAGCAGGTGTGGACAGAAGCCCAGCATTGCTATTGCATGAGGAGTGTGTGTGAAACCTTCCAGTTTTTAAACACTGGCGGCTAATTTTCAAATACCGTACATTAACGCGTATGTGTGGAATCTAGAAAGATGGTACCGACGACCCTACACACAGGGAAGCAAAGCAGACACAGACGTAAAGAACAGACTTTTGGACTCAGTGGGAGAAGGAAAGGGTGGGATGACTTGGGAGAACAGCGCTGAAACATTTCCATTACCATACGTGAAACAGATAGCCTGGCATGAAGCAGGGCATCGAGCCGGAGGGAAGGGGTGGGCAGGGAGCTGGGCGGAAGGACCACACCTATAGCCAATTCGTACTGGTGTATGGCAAAACCATCACAACATTATAAAGCAATTATAATAAAGAAATTAAAATAAACAAATTTATTTATTAAATAATTTAAATTAATTTAAATAAATTACATAATTAAATTAAAATAAATAAAACTTTTTAAGTAAAGTGCTCAGCTGCTGAGATATATTTATGTACCCTATTTGGCTTGTGGTCAGCAATTTATTTACAGCTTCTGTCAGAGAGCATCTTTCTTACTCTTCCTCACATTGTTGGGGTGGTGGTCCTCTCCTCCCATGGGATGTTGCTGCGAGGGCTTTGCCTGGTGGGTACCCATCCCAGGACTCCTCCCAGTTAGGAAGCAGAGGGAGCGGAGCCTTCTCTGAAGCTGAAGTGAAACTGCAGCAGGTACAGGAGGCGTGGTGCTTCATAACTGACCGCATGCATGCTCAGTTACGTCTGACTCTGCCAACCCAGGGACTGCAGCCCACCAGGCCCCTCTGTCCACGGGATTTTCCAGGCAAGAAATCAGGAGCGAGTAGCCACTTCCTAACTCTAGGGGATCTTCCCAACCCAGGGATCGAAACTTCACTTCTCACGTTTCCTGCATTGGCAGGCGGATTCTTTACCACTGGTGCCACCTGGAAAGCCCTCATAATGGATGAAATTTACCAAAAAAAAGGAACATAATTGTTTAAATTGTGTCTTCCTTGCAAGAAAGAATTTAGAGCTTCCTTCCTTCATGTATTAAGGAAATATAGCACAAAGTCTCTAGTCAAATGACCTTAGTTCAAATCTAGGTGCTATCACTAATCACCTATGACTTGGGGGCAAGTTTATTAAACTTGTGTGTATGTTTCCTTGATGCTAATATACAGATAATAATAGCAGCAACCTTAGTGTGTTGTTGTGAGATTCTGGTGGGGATTTATTGACAAATAGCATGTGTTTTACATACTTATGTGCTTTATATATGGAGAAGGCAATGGCACTCCACTCCAGTACTCTTGCCTGGAAAATCCCATGGACGGAGGAGCCTGGTAGGCTGCAGTCCATGGGGTCGCTAAGAGTCAGACATGACTAAGCAATTTCACTTTGACTTTTCACTTTCATGCATTAGAGAAGGAAATGGCAACCCACTCCAGTGTTCTTGCCTAGAGAATCCCAGGGATGGGGGAGCCTGGTAGGCTGTTGTCTATCGGGTTGCACAGAGTCGGACATGACTGAAGTGACTTAGCAGCAGCAGCAGCAGTGCTTTATATATAAACTTTATAAGACATTAAGTATGGCCATAAAGCATCAATTCTTCGGCTCTCAGCTTTCTTCACAGTCCACCTCTCACATCCATACATGACCACCAGAAAAACCATAGCCTTGACTAGATGGACCTTTGTTGGCAAAGTAATGTCTCTGCTTTTGAATATGCTATCTAGGTTGGTCATAACTTTCCTTCCAAGGAGTAAGCCTCTTTTAATTTCATGGCTGCAATCACCATCTGCAGTGATTTTGGAGCCCCCCAAAATAAAGTCTGACACTGCTTCCACTGTTTCCCCATCGATTTCCCATGAAGTGATGGGACCAGATGTCATGATCTTCGTTTTCTGAATGTTGAGCTTTAAGCCAACTTTTTCACTCTCCTCTTTCACTTTCATCAAGCGGCTTTTTAGTTCCTCTTCACTTTCTGCCATAAAGGTGGTGTCATCTGCATATCTGAGGTTATTGATATTTCTCCCAGCAATCTTCATTCTAGCTTGTGTTTCTTCCAGTTCAGCGTTTCTCATGATGTACTCTGCATAGAAGTTAAATAAGCAGGTTGACAATATACAGCCTTGACATACTCCTTTTCCTATTTGGAACCAGTCTGTTGTTCCATGTCCAGTTCTAACTGTTGCTTCCTGACCTGCATATAGGTTTCTCCAGAGGCAAGTCAGGTGGTCTGGTATTCCCATCTCTAGACAATATACAGCCTTGACATACTCCTTTTCCTATTTGGAACCAGTCTGTTGTTCCATGTCCAGTTCTAACTGTTGCTTCCTGACCTGCATATAGGTTTCTCCAGAGGCAAGTCAGGTGGTCTGGTATTCCCATCTCTCTCAGAATTTTCCACAGTTTATTGTGATCTACACAGTCAAAGGCTTTGGAGGGAATGATGCTGAAGCTGAAACTTCAGTACTTTGACCACCTCATGTGAAGAGTTGACTCATTGGAAAAGACTCTGATGCTTGGAGGGCTTGGGGGCAGGAGGAGAAGAGGACGACAGAGGATGAGATGGCTGGATGGCATCACTGACTTGATGGACGTGAGTCTGAGTGAACTCTGGAAGTTGGTGATGGACAGGGGGGCCTGGCGTGCTGCGGTTCATGGGGTCGAAAAGAGTCAGACACGATTGAGTGACTGAACTGAATGGCCAAAAATTTTAACCTTGAAATCTTTGTTTGATAGAGCAGGAAGTAGTTTCTCACAAGTTTTTTTTCAACAAAATAATTTGTTAAGAATCAAATGATGATAACTAGCAAAGTCACTAGGATTCTGCATAATTTAAAATTGGTAATATATAATATAAAATGCTTTATAGCTATTCTGAAAGAAATAAGAATAAATGGAAAATGATGGAAATGGTGATAGATACTTAAAGAGAATATTTTTCCCAGCACAAAAACTTGATGTTACCATGACTCTGTACAGGGGTGATATAAAATATCAATTCATGAAAAAGGTATAAAAACTTTTTTAAAAGCATTTTGTCAGATACTCTCTGAACTGCTAAATTGCCTTTCTAGTCTCAACAGCATGAGTCAAAGGCCTCAAAGCTGACATAAAAAAATGTGAAACAATCCATCTCAGAAGCAGCACCTGATAGGAAAAAACAGGATTTCCAAATCAATTTGTCAGGATCCAATATGGATTAAGCAGTTTATTTGTTTTGACATTTCTCATTTGCTAAGTGCCAACATGCCAAAGTAATCTTTCTGTGATACATACACAGACCAGAACATTTATTATTATTTATTTAGGGAATTTATAGCCCCTTTCCTTCCAGAGAAGTCATTTGAAAGCAGAAATATTTTGAAATCAGGACTGCAGGTGGCTTCACCTGATAATAACTTAATCTCATCATTTCACTTCTTCCATGGAAAACTGTGCTCTACCATCTCAGGCAAGATAGCAAAGACCTTCCAGATTTATTTAGCAAACACAACTACTCCACTCTGATAGAAAGGCATACAGAGTAATTTGTATTCTAGAACCTTCCTAGTCCAATATACTTCCATGCCTTCCCATTCATCTTACGGTTGAATTAGGAACACGTAGAGACTCAGAGCAGTGGTAAAGGATCAGTGGTAATGCACTCCAGCACTCTTGCCTGGAAAATCCCGGGGACGGGGGAGCCTGGCAGGCTGCAGTACATGGGGCCCCAAAAGAACTGGACAGGACTGAGTGACTAAACAGCAAGAGACTTAGAGACTTAATCAGGTCTCTTAAGCAGAGACTATTTAAGCTGCAAGAGACAGGGCAAGGCAATGATGCTATCTCTCTTGGTATCACACCAGTTTCATTTTGAATCCTTGTGTGCATTCTCAGTGGCTAAGTCGTGTCCGACTCTTTGTGACCCCATGGACTGCACGCCAGGCTTCCCTGTCCTTCACCATCTCCCAGAATGTGCGCAAACTCATGTCCATCAATCAGTGATGCCATCCAACCATCTCATCCTCTGTCACCCCCTTCTCCTCCTGCCTTCAGTCTTTCCCAACATCAGGGTCTTTTCCAATGAGTCAGCTCTTCACATCAGGTGGCCAAAATGTTGGAGTTTTAGCATCAGCATCAGTCCTTCCAATGAACACCCAGGGCTGATCTCCTTTAGGATGGATTGGTTGGATCTCCTTGTAGTCCAAGGGACTCTCAAGAGTCTTCTCCAACACCACAGTTCAAAAGCATCAATTCTTCTGCACTCAGCTTTCTTTATAGTCCAACTCTCACATCCATACATGACCACTGGAAAAACCATAGCCTTGACTAGACGAACCTTTGTTGACAAAGTAATGTCTCTGCTTTTTAAAATGATATCTAGGTTGGTCATATTAAATTCCTAGTAAGCTCCAAGTTTTTGCTATTGAAATAGTTATAAAATATGGAAAAATTGTAATAGGCTGTATTCTAAGAAATTAGGGATAATAGGATGGAGCTAGACCAATAAAACTGCTGGTCTAAATATGTGTTGTTTTCTTAAAACATAGCAGCACATCCTGCTGAGATGGAGGTGCATCTACAATAATATTGGGGCTGTAGCTGCCAGGTTCCTCTGTCCGTGGATTTCCCAGGCAGGAATACTGTAGCAGGTTGCCAGTTCCTTCTCCAGCGGTCTTCAGGGGTCAGGGATCAAACTCGTGTCTTCTGCAGTGGCAGGTAGACACTTTATCACTGAGCCACCAGGGAAGATCAAATATTAATTTAGTTAGTCTAAAATTAGAATATGAAGTTTAAATAGATAATCTCGCAGTGACTTCCGGTTAAGCATAATTCCATCACTGTAAGAACATCACCATTCTTTTTCTACTGTTGTTTACATACAATGAAACCATATGGAGTTAAACCACATTTAAGACTATGATGACCTACCATGAATTTTAAAACTTTGTATCTGTAATCAAGCTTAATGGCATATTTTTACTTTTCTTGTTTCTGTGGACTAGGAAGAAAATTCCCTTGCTTACTCTAAAATTACATTAATATGTAAAAACAAAGAAATAATTGATTGCCTAGAACATATCTGAAAATTCTACAAATTATTTAGACTGTTCAATTAGGTAAGTGAGCCATACAAGTTATCTTTAAAGAACAAGCTTGAAATATCTGTTAAAGAAAGCTTTCTATAATGTTTCTTTGAAATGAGCCTGACTATATTGGCAAAATACTATGATGAGCAAACAAAGAATCATAGAATTTGAGTTTAAAAAAATGAGACAAAAGTAGTGTCTATGCTTAGGTTTGAGAAAGACTTCTATCATTGCGGTTTAAAAAGGAGACAGGAGAGCTAAGTTGTCTATTCAATTGCTCATATGGAGGAAATCAAGCAGCTAGTTATTCAGTAATTCACATCTCATTGCAGAACGTGATCATTGATTTTGTTTCTTTTGAAAAACAAATCAATTATTATTATAAATGAATTTGTTGTCATTATACACAGCCTTCAGTTATACAGCAGAATAAAATTTAACAAGAAAAAAACATGCAGAGGACCTGCTTAAGAGCAGTCAAGCTAAACTGTGGCCCCAAAACAGACTTTCAAACATATATGACTTAAATAACTGACTCCATGTTTACATTCTCTGTGCCTGAACAGACACAGGCAAAAGAATTGTTCCACTCACTTCAGTTGAGTAAATCAGAGGTGCAATTGATGGGTTTGCATTTCATCAAGCCCATTACCCTGTCGCTTTCCTTATTTGAGAGTTTAACACTGAGATTCTTCATTTTCACAAGTTCACCATTCTTTGGGAATCTGAAGGGAATAACTTCAAAATTTGCTTACCTAGTCCCAGTAAAGGCAAGATTGCTTTGGGGAAAATGTTTCTTAGAATAGAAACTCCATTATTTCCATCTATTGTCAAGTTCACCTTTTACTACAGAGACAAATTCCTGATCTAATTAATCATTACTCCAACTTTCCTAAAAATCAGAGTAATTCTGCTGTTTCTCATGTATTTGCAGAACTTGAGCACATATCCAGCCAATTCAGTGAAATTGTTTCTGCTGTCTTCTGTTCTCTGTAATGAACTGTTTACCTCAGCCTCAGGGTTGAGTCAATCAAAATATTGTGAATCATTCGCAGTCTAAATAATTTGATTAATCACTTTAAATTTTAAAATTCAATTCAAAGTAAAATGCTTTCCTTATTTTTCTTCCACCATGTGCCGCCTTCCAATTTACCTTTATCTGTTGTAAATCAAGAAATCTGTGGTGCATCTTAATTCATAATATTTTGTTTAGGTCTTCATGTCTAAAGATGCGCTGGAACCATTATCATATCTTATGCTTTCTTTGTCCAAACTGAGTATAAAATCTTTATGATCTCTTACATAAGTCACTTTTTATGCCTTCACAGATTTCTTATTCATCTTGAACACTCTGTTGGTTTCAATCTTTTTATAAATTCTGAGATACTTTCGGAAATACATTAAGTCATCTAGTATTTCTATACTAGTATACACTATATCCCATGTACCAAATTCCACGGGGTCCAGTAGGAGATTAGGAGGTGAAAACCTCGACTAACTACCCAAATGGTACAGAAGACCACTTCTTGGTCTTCTTTCTGCTGTTGCTCTAACCATTACCACATCACAAACAGCTGATTTCTGTTCAATGATAGTAAACGATTTGATAATACACTGGGATCTGACCATTTCCTGCCACAGGTGTATACAGTTTCAATATCCTTTAGCAGCATTAGATTTTGGTCCCTATGTCTATATTTTTGCTTTCAATACATAATTTTCCTGATTTATCAAAACCACTGTGCAATAACTAATGTCACACACTACAATCTCAGTGCTTTGCTTCCATTTAGGGACTCATGTGATGAATCTGGCCTGAGGAAGCATTTCTGTTCATCTTCAGCTCTATTTTTTTTAGGTAATAATTTGATTCTTGAGGCATATTGTGCTCAGAACGCATGTGACAGGTATGGACCTTGAGGAAGTGAAATTGGAGGCCCATCAAGAAGCAATTTCATGTCCTTGAGACAGCAGGTTTCATCACCTCATCTGCCTCTTGGTTTTGCCAACTCTGATTATAATTCATCAAGATGGAAAGAGGAAAAATTTAGACAACCGGACAAGCCAAAATATAATGAAAACAGGCTGGAGAGTGGATGAAGCACAGGGCCTCCGAAAGTATCAGCGGCATCACATGGGCTTTCTTAGTGCTCTGATATTTTCAAAACACGTCTGTGAACTTGGACTCCGCTCTACATGCTCCTCCCCTGATCAGTACTAGTACATTCAGCTGTAATTCAGAATGGGTGATGAGTTCAGTTTGAGGATAATGAAACAGAAAACACAGAGTAACAGTGGCTGAGGCAAGAAATACCTGGTTTATTTCTCCTGTGGACAAGGCTCTACCGTGACTAGGATCTCAGCCATTCCTACCACATGGCAGTGACCTTGGTGACCAAAATGGCGGCATCTGCTTTAGAATCATGTCCTGAAGGAAGGAGCCCGAGGGGAAGAGGAAAGGGAAGAGTGCATGCTTCCAACCTCTGAGGATGCTTCTGGAAGGTGCTCACAACATTGATCAGGTTCTGCTCACATCACTTTAAAGTGAGTCAGTCTGAAAGTGTCTGACTCTTTGCAACCCTGTGGACTATTTAGCTCACCAGGCTCCTCTGTCCATGGAATTCTCCAGGCAAGAATACTGGGGTGGGTTGCCATTTCCTTCTCCAAGGGATCTTCCCGACCCAAGGATCGAACCCTGTCTGCATTGCAGGCAGACTCTATCATCTGAGCCACGAGGTATACATCATGTCAGGTAGGATTGAATGATATGGCCGTGCCAGCGGTGAAAAAAACTGAGGAATTTCATTTTTGTCCTGGGAAAATATGTGCCCAGTTAGCCATTCCAAAGATTTATTACTAAAGAAGAAGAGAGAACAGATATTGAGGGGAACCTCTCATTATCTGCCAGAGAACTAATTGTTAAATAATGATTGGAATACTTTGATGACACATGAAATCTGACCACCTCTTCTACTGAGACCAGCTTTCCCTCAGTAGGATGCAATGGATGATTTTGCCGTAAGGAATGGTTATATGAGATACCATTGAGCACAATATCTAAATTTATCATAGATCTCTCAAGTATGCCTTCAGGTAAATCAGACAAAAGGACCTGTGCATAACATTTCACAAAGGAGAATAAAATGTGTCTCAAAGTTCACGAAAACTGATTACTTCTATTTAGGCAATGTTTTGATAAACACATAAAAATGTTCCTCTCTTCCCTAACTGCACTTTAGCATCACCTGGGGAGTTGGTCTTGTTGCAGTTGCTGTTGTTCCCTTCCTTATTGGCTGGTAATTCCTATGCCGAGCACACACCTGAGACCAATTAATCCAGGATCTGGAGGGTACAGAGAAAGGAAGTGGGACCAGGTCTCTGGATGTTTTAAAAGCACCCCCTCAAGCATAGAAGTCCATCCATAGGAACTGCTAATGGAGCCTTAGAATGTAAGCATTAAACAGTGCGGCACTGATGCTTTTAATTGCACTCAAGAGAAAAGCGCAATTACGAAAATCTGTGATGTGATTGATCTCTCCGTATATCGGACTTTATTTTGCACTAAATAAGTCACTAAGGTCAATTAAACACATCTCTGATGACTTTCCTTTAAAACCCAACATTTCTTTTCCTTCCAGGTTAATTTATAAAGCAATCCTAATGATATAATATGTAGTAACAAAATACTTTGGGGCATCCCTGGTGATTCAACAGTCAAGAACCCGCTTGGCAGTGCAGGAGATGCAAGAGATGTGGGTCTGATCCCTGGATCAGGAAGATCAGCTGGAGAAGGAGACGGCAACCCACTCCAGTATTCTTGCCTGGGAAATCCCACGGACAGAAGAGCCTGGCAGGCTACAGTCCATGGGGTCACAAAAGAGTTGGACAAAATTTAACAAGTAAACAACCATGAAATACTTTTTACATGCAGGAAAAGGGAAGACTTAAGTGCTCAGCATGATAGAAAATATAATATTTAATTGAGATCCTTTAACGTCTTCACACAAACTTTCAGTTCTACACATTGGTACCAGGAGCCTGGGTGTCTCAGAGATAACCCACCGCCCTTTTAGCCAGGAGGCTTTGGTAGTTCTAGCAGGAAATGGCAGCCCACTCCAGTGTTCTTGCCTGGAGAATCCCAGGGACGGGGGAGCCTGGTGGGCTGCCGTCTATGGGGTCGCACAGGGTCAGACACGACTGAAGCAACTTAGCAGCATCAGCAGCATTCCTAAGGAAAGGGGACAGGCGTAGGAAGATAAAAACCTTTCCCTTGAAAATTAATGTAAAGCCAATCCCTATAACCAGTATGAAAAAAAAAAAAAACCCTTTATATTCTAAGCCCAGATCTGCCCTGACTACCAGCAAGACTTCTGTGAATAATCTCTCACTTTCCTCAAAGCAAGGTGTCCTCAGTCATCCTTGTGGGCATTTGACCAGCAGTATCCAGATCCCCTCTGGCTCCAGAATCCTAAGTTTCTCCCCAGCAGTCATCCTAGCTGGACAGAAAAGCACTAAATCAGATTTCCTGTCCAAATCATTGCATCTGTCCTTCCCTGACCACAGGTCATGTGAGAATAGCCACAATGACTGGAGGGAAAATCCTCAATTTGAGCCTCTCCCAGGTTCCCCTGATGCTGTAAGTACATTAAGTCCAGGGAATGTGGTCACAGTGCACTCACGGGTTACACACATAATACAGAACACACCTGGCGTGAGCTCTTCTCTCTGGGATCTCTAGGGAGGACCACAGCTTAAAGTGCTGAGACTTTCCAAGAGGTACTTAGCGGTCACAGGATGCAAAACTTTCCAGTGGTCCAGAGAACAAACCGACTTCGGCATGGGTAGGAGTGCTGAGGCCCTACGGGGATAAATCTCATAAAAATCCAAATACCAAGGATAACGTGGAAACAGGCCTAGAAAGCTGGAGACGTGCGGAGATGCCAAACCCGAACTGTGTCTCAGTCTCCAGAATGAAGCACCATGGACTTCTTTTGCACACTGCAACACACAGACCTGAGGACGGAGTGAAGATACCTGAGGCTTTCGGTACACAGTCGCATGCCAAGCATTAAGGACTCTGATGAAGAAATGACAAGGTTAATGGGGAAAACACTGAGTGTCCAGAGCAGCGCCTATCAGAAACTAGAACACCAGACTACTCAAAGTCAGGGCCAGATGAAAGGAGGATCGGTTATGAGACTTAAGAGAATTAAGATAGATATCTTTGTGGATAGTACATCAAATATTCTTCCAATTGCTTACCACAGAATCCCAGGTTCGTTTAGGGCAGTGATACATCCTGCTAGAAATTCTCAGCCTCACCCCTTGCCTGAGCAAGTGGTGTGTGGTTGGGGAACAGGGTCATGAGATAGCTCTAGCCCAAGTAATGCAGACATTAAACCCCAGAGATGCCAATCTCTCCCAAATCAGAACATACAAAAGCACCTGAAGGAGGCAGGATATCGACGCCTCTTCTTCCCCCAGCCTGGAGTGTGACTATGTTGCTGGAGCTATACAGCCTTCATTTTGCAACTATGAGACAAAAATACAAAAACTGGAAGGCAGGGGTGGGAGAAAGAATGATGGAGGGAGGCTGGCATATGGGACATCACAGAACCTCCAGACCACCCTGGATTTTGAGCTATAAGAGGAAGTAAAGCCCTATTTGATAAAGGCGAATTACAGGCAGACTACAACATTCAATAATCCAAACAGCTCATTCATTACAGTTTAATAAGACTTCATGGCTTCACAATAGTAAAGAATTGGAAAGCATGGAAAACCTGTACCATTGAGCACATCCTGCTTTTCCAACATCTGCTCATTAGGAACCAGTCAAATGTCCCTTTTGATAATGTCATCTCCCTTGAGATTGAAAAAATAAATAAAGTCTTCCAAGAGCCAGAGGAACTCAGAGCTTTAAGACACACGTGAAGGAATTCTCAGCGTACCCTTATTGAAAAGCAGGGTGTTTCTGCCGTTTCTAGAAAGAGAGGGGGAAAGATAGAAGGAGACTAAAATTAGAATCCCGCCAGGGCCCTGACATTTGCGATGATATGAAACTACCAACTGGCACTTGCAAATGATGAGGGACCCGCAGGAGACGAGCCCCTCTGTGCAGCTGGTTGGTTTGAAAGGCAGCATGAAGGCTCGGCGGCTGCAGATGATGCTTGAAGAATTTCAGATTAGCTGAAGAGAGACAAATAGGACAATGCTAGTTTTCCGTTTGTGAGGAGGGATTCAGGCCTGAACACCTGGCTGCTGGAAGAATTAAACTGCCTCGGGGCTGTGCTGTGCGTGATGCTTGGAGCAAGTAGCATTTGCCTGCTGCATGGACTGGCCAGACATGTCAACGTGCGCGTGAGCCTGGGGATGCCCTGAAATCTAATCATTCTGCTAACTGGACATGGGGGAAAGTGCAAATCAGAAAAGACCCACTCAGCCCAGGGGTGATCATTTATTAGTAAAACCTGAACTTTCAGAGGTGCTTCCTTGTAGACATACAGCCTGCGATGCTTTCAAACACACCTCCACCAAGGAGCGTGTCCACACAATCCTTCTTTCCTTCCTGCGAGATGGCCCCTTAGAGAGGCCTGTTGTCATGAACCCTGGTCAAGAGCCATCCCACCCAGCAGGACCCCGAGCTGACCCCGCCTCACCACTGCTGGCTTGGGATGGAGCAGCCGTACAGTGTACAGACTTGCCATTTCATTACCAAGAATATCTTCAAAACCATGTTGATATTTAATAAAACCAGTGGCTCTCATTGCTTCATCATGAACCTATTTAAGTGAAACTGGATTTGTCTCTGTTCTCACTGTCGTGATTGCCAGTCCAGGTGGCTGTCAGACACTCTGCCCAGACACCACCGTGGCTTTTGTATTGTGAGTGCAAATGTCAACACAGGCAGGCTTGTTGCCAGTGATAAAATGTGACCTTTCAAGAGAAAAATAGAAATCTCGAAAACTTACATTGTCAATGGGAGCTTGCCAACACTTAAAGATCTTTCTGATGAACTTGGTTGTGATATTAGCAAATCGTATTTCTTGTGTTAGTCGCTCAGTCGTGTGTGACTCTGCAGTCCCCATGGACTGCAGCCTGCCAGGCTTCTCTGTCCATGGAATTCTCCAGGCAAGAATTCCGGAGTTGATGGCCATCTCCTTCTCCAAGGATTTCCTGATGTTGTACTAAAAATGTGACAATTGGAAGGTCTTCATAACTCTGCAAGTCATTTTTTTCAAATGACCAAAGAATGGTATTATAAAGTAACGTGAGGCTAAAAGATCTATTCAAAGTGCAAGACCACTGGATTTTATAGTTGCTGTTGTGCAGGCACTAACAATGGGAGCTTGCCAACACTGAAAGACTTTCTGATGAACTTGGTTGTGATATTAGCAAATCGTATTTCTTGTGTTAGTCGCTCAGTCGTGTGTGACTCTGCAGTCCCCATGGACTGCAGCCTGCCAGGCTTCTCTGTCCATGGAATTCTCCAGGCAAGAATTCCGGAGTTGATGGCCATCTCCTTCTCCAAGGATTTCCTGATGTTGTACTAAAAATGTGACAATTGGAAGGTCTTCATAACTCTGCAAGTCATTTTTTTCAAATGACCAAAGAATGGTATTATAAAGTAACGTGAGGCTAAAAGATCTATTCAAAGTGCAAGACCACTGGATTTTATAGTTGCTGTTGTGCAGGCACTAAGTCTTCGTGACCCCAGAGACTGCAACTCGCCAGGCTTCTCTGTCCTTCCACTATCTCCCACAGTTGGCTCAAACTCATGTCCACTGAGTCAATGATGCCATCCAACCATCTCATCCCCTGTTGTCCCCTTCTCCAGAACCTTGTTGTGTTTGCATATTCCACATTGCAATTAACCTGTAAAAAAAACACTCTTTTAAATGTCAAATTTTAGTGTGATATCGAAGAAGTACACCCACAATTACCTATATAAAGGCTATTAAAACATTTCTTTAGTTTTCAACTACATGTCTGTGTGAGGCTGGATGTTCTTAATATATTTTAACCAATCTGCATGTTGCAACAGATTGAACACAGACTCAGACATGAGACTCAGCTGTCTTCTATCAAACCAGACGTTCAAGAGATCTGTAAAACTGAAGT
Source organism: Madoqua kirkii (assembly GCA_006408675.1). Lineage (NCBI taxonomy): Eukaryota > Metazoa > Chordata > Mammalia > Artiodactyla > Bovidae > Madoqua > Madoqua kirkii. Next base: position 18,041 of record SJYC01089328.1, read on the forward strand.
AATGTCATTTTTGTCATAAAAGCTTTGCTTTAGGAAATATGGTTATTTTTCATCAGAATGCTAATCATATTAATAAGCTTATGATGGAGAGTTTTCATGAATCAATAAATAAATATGTTCAAATTTTGTCAGTTTTAATTCCTAAAGCAGTCAATATCAGTAGATATAACTCTAAAGGCCTTCGGGATCCTCAAGAAATTTTAAGAGTGGAGGGCATGGCAACCCACTCCAATACTCTTGCCTAGAGAATCCCATGGACAGAGGAGCCACAGGGGAACACAGAGGCGGACATGACTGAGGGACTTGTTTGCACACACAAAGGACCCAGGTGAAAAACTTTGAGAGCTACTGACTTAAGTCCAAAAAATGATAAGTACTTGAAAAAGTAGTGTTTGGAAAGATGAGCCTTTTGTGCCTTCCAGAATTCATCCAGGTATGCACAGTGCCAGGCAAAAAAAAAAAAAAAAAAATTAGCCCCAAAGTTGTCCAAATCTTACTTTCCGGAACCTGGGAATATGTTAGCTTATGAGGTAAAATAAATCAAGATGCTACTGGCTGACTTTAACAAAGGGAGATTATCCAGGTGAAAGAGAGAGAAGGAAGGGCAATGTCACGGTGATTCAGGGTAAGAAAAACTCCATTGGCTAAGGCTGGGTTTGAGGGTTGGAAGGAGCCACAGTCCTAAGGAAGGCTGCAGCCCCTAGAAGCTTCAAAACCAGAGAGAACAGATCTCTTCCTGGAACCCCCAGTAAGGAGCACAGCCCTGCCAACACCTGGATTTTAACCCAGCAGCACCCATGTCCAACTTCTGGCATCCAGAATAGTCAGATAATTAATGTGTGTTGTTTCAAGCCACTTCCAATGTCAAGTTTTACCTGAGCCCTGTAATCCTGGAAAACAGCCAACATTTAAAAGTTGCCCTGCCATCTGAACTTGGAAAAATGACTCACAACAAAGACCCCTACGGCTTAGACACAACTCATGGATACCCTCTGCTTACCTAACACAAGACATCGACCATCAAAATCCCCTCTCTTTGCCTCCTAAATGATTCAGTTCAGTTCAATTCAGTCGCTCAGTCATGTCCGATTCTTTGTGACCCCATGAATCACAGCACGCCAGGCCTCCTTGTCCATCACCATCTCCTGGAGTTCACTCAGACTCATGTTCATCGAGTCCATGATGCCATCCAGCCATCTCATCCTCGGTCGTCCCCTTCTCCTCCTGCCCTCAATCCCTCCCAGCATCAGAGTCTTTTCCAATGAGTCAACTCTTCTCATGAGGTGGTCAAAGTCCTGGAGTTTCAGCTTCAGCATCATTCCTTCCAAAGAAATCCCAGGGTTGATCTCCTTCAGAATGGACTGATTGGATCTCCTTGCAGTCCAAGGGACTCTCAAGAGTCTTCTCCAACATCACAGTTCAAATAGCTGAGCTGTTTTGTCCAAATGGAACAAAACGCTTGCCACAATAATACACAATAATATTGCTTAAGTTTCTCTCCCTCCTGACCCCTCAACTTTGACCCACCCACTGCCAGAACCCGCATAGAGCCCCTCCTTAGGGTTCCTGCCTAAAAATAGGATGACCTCAAGGAGGAACACCCTTAGAGCCACTATCCTATCTTGCCACCCTCCTCACTCATCCCACTTTCCATATCTGGTTCTTCCTAGCCCTGCACACTCCTCCTCCTTTACAAGAGAAGGTTTTGTTCTGCCTGATCTCGGAGACGCTTGCACCTTGATAGCCAGAGACTGTCTCTATTGCAACAGCCCCTTAATCCCCCTTGAAATAACCTTTTCAAATCAAGGGCCTCCTTACAAAGTTGAGGGGTTTTATTTGACCCCACTAAGTATCTGGGGTCTTTCCCAGGTGGCTCAGTGGTAAAGAATCTGCCTGCCAATGCAGGAGACACAGATTTGATCCCTGAGTCAGGAAGAGCCCGTAGGGTAGGAAATGGCAATCCATTCCAGTATTCTTGGCTGGGAAATCCCACGGACAGAGGAGCTAGCTACAGTCCATGGGGTCACAAAAGAGTCGGACCGACATAAGCGACTAAACAAAAAGTCAATATCTAGTCAGCCACAATCGGAAACTAATATGGTAGATTAACTGGAAAGTGATGAAGCTTAAGCCCCTTTCTCTTCCTGTTCTAAATAAATATTTTTAAACCACAGGGACAATAAAAAAAAATCTGTCTAGCCCAGCTAATAGCGTGTTACTCCCCAAAGTCATCTTGGGAGAATGAACACGGCAATATCAGGAGATAAGAACGTAATGGGCCCCTCGTCTGTAATTTCTATCACAGCGCTAGTACGGCAGTGCTCAGAGCAGAAGTGGACCATTTGGGATTGAAGGGGCCACCAAAGTGAGGATCTCTGATGGCTCAAATCAATGACTCCTCCATCCTTACTTGCAGGTGGCATAGCAGGAAGCCTGAAAGAATCATCTTAAAGTCCTCAGTGGCCCAGAACCCAGATCATCACTGTAGGAGACCCCTCGAGAGCCCAAACAAGAGTGTGCTGGACCTGTTAAAATCCTCTTTTCTAATAGAAGTCTGTATGTGGGAACTCCTACTTCATTTAAAAGTCAAAAAGTAGGACTTGCAGAATGAATACAAATCACACCATTTCCCAGGGTGAAAAAGTGGAAAAAGAATCTTCTCTCAATCATAATATTGGAAACCCTTGAGGAGTACCCCCCGCCCCAAACCTTATGACATGCAATATTCCAAGGATGTTGTTCCAATAGAAAATGACTTTGTTCTCCTGTTTGCAATATTCTGAGCATTAGGAGGTATGATAGCTGACATCTGGGAGTCGCAAAATGAAACCCTTTAGTTCGTAAGAAAGAAATCTTTATCTCCTTAAAGTCAGCCTGATGAACCAGATGTTTGAATGATCTTAAATGCTATTGTACTGTCTTAATTTCTCTCTTTTTTTAACTTGAAGATTTTAAAATGAAGATGCAAAGGGCTCACCAAGAGAAAACTCAGCAGCCTAGCTTGTGAAGGAGTCACAAGCACATGGACAGGTACACACACACACACACACACACACACACACACACGTGCACACACACACTTCCATCATGGCAGATCACCTCAGCACAGCCTGCTGGTCAACCTTTCATATCTAAATCCACAGGTTGCAAAATTTGCCCAGAACACTTGAGGCCATCTGACAAATCATTGCTGGGTCAGACAACCACCACGCGTCCACCCCAGCCATCCCCAGCTTTTCCACATGGTAGTAGACTCTGAGGCTTCTGGCTTATCATTCTATAAAATGCAGAGCAAGCAATTTAATATATCTTGTAAAATAAAAAGGAGTGACTTGGGAGCTCTCCCCACAGCTGCACTAGCCACATTTTATTACTATTCCATCTCTCTCGGAGCCTGGCAACCTGGTTTGCATTTCCCCTGCAGCTTGAAACCTGCGGGAGGCCTTTCCCAGCTGAGCGACCCACGGCAGGGGCGATGGCCCTTCTCCAAGGCGCACACAGGAGGGCCCAGGTGCTGTTTCCAACCAGTCGCCTGACACAACTGGGAACTGTCGCACGTGGGGTTGAGGCTGTGGAGGAGAGTTAGAAAAAGCAAAAAGGAGAAGTAAAAGAAAGCAGACTGAACCTAAAATGAATTCAACAATGTGCATGGACAATCTCCATCTCTGGCTCACCTCTGATTTCTGAATACACAAAGCCTTCCGAACCTGAGGTCCCTGAGTGGCTCTGGGGGTGGGAGATGGTTTCCTGTTATTGGATGCAAAATTGTTGGGGGTTGGTGAGGAGGTGAAAACAATTTTAATCAGATTTTCAATAAAAGGTGAAAACCCATCTTCAGTTCAGTCGCTATCATGTCCGACTCTGTGACCCCTTGGACTGCAGCACTCCAGGCTTCCCTGTCCATCAGCAGCTCCCAGAGTTTGCTCACACTCATCTCCATCGAGCTAGTGATGCCATCCAACCATCTCATCCTCTGTCATTCCCTTCTCCTCCTGCCTTTACCTCTCGCTTTGAGAACCCCATGAAAACCCATCTTAGTAAGATTTAAAATTCAACTGAGTCAGAAATATCCTCTTTAAACTCTCTGGCACAGCTATTAAAAACCATCTCTCTCATTTCTGTGTTTTAACTTCATATACAACCAGAAGAAAGTTTCTGGTTCTTTTTTTTTTTCTGTGTCCAAGAAAGAAATAAAAGTGAAAGAAATGGAAAAATGAAGGAGGGAGAAAACAAAAATTGGAATATAAGATGAATTAGCCAGCTAGATCAAGATGAAAAGTAAAGGACAGAGAAAAAAAGAGGATCAAATAAGAAATCACTGCTCTCCAGAAATTCGAGAGTTGGCAGTATCACTTATTCCAATGCTTCCTTTTAAAAAGTGAAAATATTAAGTAATTTATTAAAGACCAAACAGCTAAACTCTGGCCTGAGCCAGCCACCATGCATTTTAAAACAAGCAGCAAGATGGGTGAAAGCGAAAAGAAAGTAGAGTCACTCAGTCATGTCCAACTGTCTTCGACCCCATGGAATGTAGCCCACCAGGCTCCTCTGTCTGTGGGATTTTCCAGGCAAGAATACTGGAGTGGATTGCCATTTCTTTCTCCAGATCTTCCTGACTCAGGGATTGAACCTGGGTTTCCTGCACTGTAAGCAGACGCTTTACTGTCTGAGCCACCAGGGAAGTCCAAGGTAAAGACCAGGGTGAGAGAGTCATAAGTTGTTACACAAAAACATCACCTGCTGGGTCTCCAACAGATTCCTTCTAGAACATACTTAACTCTGGGTTCTCTTTCAAAGATGTTATGGGGGCACAAGAGTGAACAGTGATAACTGGGCTGACATTGGACAAATTCAAGTGAAGATTTTTTAAATTTTTATTTGGTGATATTTGGTTTTAGCATTTTTCTTTCTACCTATCACTGTGCCCTGGGAATCGAGAGAACTGTATTCAAGAAACATGTTTGCATTTCCCTAAAGTTGATTCTGTTGTTTCATGCCCCTCTCTGGCACCTGTATGCATGTTACTGTTTAAAAATATATTATTCAATGGACATGTAGACACAGGGAAGGAAAGGGAGGGTGAGACAACTTGGGAGAACAGAACTGACATATATATACACTCACGTGTCTAAAATAAACAGCTAGTGGGAAACTGCTGTATAACACAGGGAACTCAGCTCAGTGTTCTGTGATGACCCAAAGGGGTGGACTGGAGAGGGGTAGGAGGTCTAGGTCTAGGTCTAGGTCCATATATATATATATATCTGAAAAGCATTAAAAATAAAATTTTAATTAAAAAATTTTAAATAAAACTATGTGTTCAGGAGCACTCAATGACCTGAGCAGAACATGAGGGGTGTCAGGCCATGGTTTGAGGCCCTTCAGGTCCTGCACCCCACATACTCAATGTCTCCACGTTAGTCTTTGCCAAGGTCACCAGGAATGTCAGTCAAACCCGTGCCCCCTTCTCCTCCCTGCCTTTAGTCCCTCTCTCCAGGATGCCCTTCCTCCTCTGCCCATCTGGCGAGCATCTGCTTGTGCCCTCTTTCTCCCTGACCCCACCATTGGAAGAATGGCCCCCTCTTTCCACAACCCCACTCTAAGGCTGCTGAAGGTAAGAGCCACACCTTAGCTCATCTCAGAAGGCCCAGCAGTCAGCAGGTCTGGTCTACAGAAGGAAGTCCCTGACTGTGCAACTGTTGAACTGAAGTGTAATGGATCTAGAACTTATTCATCTGACAAACATATTTTTATCTTCTACTCTGTACTCTGTCTGAGCTCTGAGGAAGAAATACCAGGCTGAATAAGAAAAGATACATGCACTTCCACGTTCATTGCAACAGTGTTTACCATAGTCGAGACACAGATGCAACCTAAACGTCCAACAGCAGATGACTGGACAAGATGTGGTGTATATGTATGCGCAGTGGAATATTACTCAGCCACAAAAAAAGAACCAAATACAGCCAGGTGAGCCACATGGGTGGACCTAGAGTTTATCATATTAACTAAAGTCAGAAAAGAAAGACAAACATCACATAATATCGCTAACATGTGAGATCTAATTTTTTAAAGTAAAACAAATGAACCTATTTCCAAAACAGAAATAGACTCACAGATTTTGAAAACAAACTTATAGTTACCAAAGGGAAAACACAGCTGGAGGAATAAATCAGAAGGTTGAGATTAATAAGCAATACTACTATATATAAGATAGATAGCCAACAAGGACCTATTGTATAGCACAGAGAACTCTACTCCATATTCTGTAAAACCTATATGGGTAAAGAATCAGAAAAGAATGAATGAATATATGTATACGTATAACTGAGTCACTTTTCTGTATACCTGAAACTAATGCAGCATTGTAGATCAACTATATTCTAATAAAATGTTTTTAAAGGAGCTGAATAAGCCACTATTTCCGTTACAAAGACCTTTTAGTCTAATGAAAATGAATGCAAATCTGGCAATACTATGGGAGAAAAAAAGTTTCTAAGTTTATTCCCTCTGATAATAGTTCTGAGACATCGTATTCACGGATGAATATTCTACCATCCACTTCTGAGGAATTCACTTCACTGTATATCACATCCACGCCTAATGAAGGTTTAATAGTTTGATATTTTTAAAGTTAAATTCAAGTTAACAAAGGCCTGGAGGTATTAAGGTTGGGTTGGGGAAATGCAAGAGAAAAAGCAAGAAAATTAAACATGAGAACAAGAAAAATAAAAAAGATAATCAAATGTTACAGTAGGAGATTTCATTCAATTTCTTTGTCTCAAACTAAAGGCTTAGGGAGACTTTCCCTTTATTCTTTAGAAAATCTGCAGCCAGCCCAGGAGGCCAGGCACGTACTCCGTTCCTACCTCAAGACTTCAGTTATAGCATTCTCCTGTTTAAAAAAATGGATTTCTGTGAAATGCTTCATAATGTGGATTGGTTTCTTTCGGGTCTGCCTCTGCACTGTAGCTGCATAAAAAAAGACATTAATAACTTCTCCGTTAATGGGTTTTTCAGAGTCTCCGAAGACTCACCTTGTACATCATCACTTCCTCCCACTTAGCCCCCGGCTAAATCTCCGTTGCCCTTGTAAGACATCTTCAGGACATATTGCTTAAGTTAAAGATGGTCCTTAGGAGAAATAACTTCTCATACCACACACAACACAGGTTCACACACTGGCAGAGCTAAAGGGCCATGGTTTCGTGTGTCATTTTGCACGCGTCCCGTGAAAGGTTCCGCTCGAGAGGGCTGACCCTGTTGTAAATGAAGAATGCCAGTGACAGAGGCAACAAGGCTCTACCCCAGACCTGAGAGGTGACTTTGAATCGGTTCCTTCACCCTTACGTCCTTTTCCTGGCACTCAGGCCAACTCCCAAGGAACAGCTTCATAATGAGGGCTGTGGGGTTTCCAGGACATTTTTGCAGTTTTGAAACCAACAGAAAAGGTAAAGAAGAGATTCCATAAAACTGAAGTTCCTTAAGAATATATTTGTGTGGGTGTGTATATACATCAGTTCCGTTCAGTCACTAAGTCGTGTCCGACTCTTTGTGACCATGTGGACTGTAGCCCAACAGGCTCCTCTGCCCATGGGATTTTCCAGGCAAGAATGCTGGAGTGGGTTGCCATTTCCTCCTCCAGGAGATCCTCCAAAACCAGGGATTAAACCTGTATCTCCTATATTGACAGGCAGATTCTTTACCACTGCGCAACCAGGGAAGCTCATATGATGTCACGGCCTGTACAGAGGAAAATTTGAGATCCATTCCAAGACTTTTACTACCTTTATACCCTATGCAGCGATATACTGTATACACAGAAATGCCAATATCAACTTATATACTCATATATATCTAGTACATACATCTACATTTATATATCATATATCTAGTACATGCATATACATTTATATATCATATATCTAGTACATACATGTACATTCATGTATTTTATATATAGTACATACATATACACATGTACTCATATACAAGTAGATACACGGCATTTTTATGTACACAGTATATCGCTACATAGGGTATGAAGATGGCAGAAGTCTTGAAATGGATCTCAAATTTTCCTCCGTACAGGCCATGACATCACAGGCTGTAACCCATCCAAGGGCAGGAACCGTGCTGGCTCATGTCTGTCATTGCACCCAGTCTTAAAATGTTAGCTTTTACTGGTCCAGTGGAAACGGAGCCTGCCTCCCCTCTAAATGTCAGTTGTTAGAACGAGTAACGGCTGCCAGCCTGCTCTAGTTTGCAAATAAAACCTTATTCAGATGTGATGAGCAAAGAATCCATGGCCGTCCTTACCACAGCAGAAATGTTTTACCTTCCATGAGGTGTAGACAGCTTTAAGAATCAAAGAAAGAAGGCACATCAGTGTATCCCCACAAAAGCTTGCACATGATTTTTGGAAGATCTTGGGTCCTAGCTAACTAAAGCGCTAATTCTGCTCTTGAAATATTTTTAGAAGCACCTTGTCTCACCTCCTCACATCCTTCCCTTTTACCTCCAGATTGGCAGTTCTTTGTTTCATTGCTGAATGCAGAACACTTGTTTCAAACAGGCACCACTGAAACTAACAGGTAATTACAGGGGTTCCCTGGTGGCTCAGACAGTAAAGAATCTGCCTGCAAGGCAGCAGACCCCGATTCAATCCCTGGGTCGGGAAGACCACCTAGAGAAAGGAATGGCAACCCACTCCAGTATTCTTGCCTGGAGAATTCCATGGACAAGGAACCTGGCAGGCTATAGTTCACGGGGTCACAAAGAGTCAGACACAATTGAGCAACTAACACACACACACACATACACATGCACACATACAGACACACACCGCACACACACACAGGTGTGTGTCACCATGCTGCCCTTAAATAAATGACAGTCTGATTTCCAGAGCAGCACCAGTTTTAGACAGATGACAAAGCGTTTGCGGCTCTGAGACCAGTTTTAAAACAAATGGCTGTCTCACGCTACTCACCACTCCGTCTCGGGACTGTCAGAGGCTGCCTGTTCGTCAATCGCATCCGAGGAAGCTTGGCTAACTGGCACTCAGAGGAGATGACATATATCAACAGCATCAGTCTCTGCAGCCCTGCAAGTGCTACACCAAGTGTGTAGACACAAGGCTTGACACGATGGATATCCGGGGGTGGAGGCTGCAAATAAATAGTAGAAAATGCAAAGAGGCTTCCAAACCTGGGACTTGCGGTTATGACTCAGTGCACTGCCAGGGCTCAACCCTGACCTTGGACTGCATCTGACTTCCTTGTGCCATTGGTACTCCACCAGTTACTGAACCACTCTGATCGCTAGTGTCTCTCTTAGAGAATATGGGGATGGGGTGGGGTGGGGAGAGCTCCATTTTCCAGGGTTAAGAGAGAGAAGAGAGGGCAAACTCTCTAGTGCCTCCTCTTATAGGGCACTAACCCTATCAGGTCAGGACCCCAGCCTTATGGCCTCTTTTAACTTTAATTATCCCCTCAAAGGCCCTATGTCCACATGCAGTCACATTGTGGGTGAGGGGATCCAACATGTGAATTTGAGGGGGCAAAAGACTTTCTGTGTTCTGAGTAATTTGAAACAGTGAGATCAAAACTATGATGTTATCTCTGATCACAAACTTCATTAACATTCAACTGAGAAAAATAAAACTTTTGAATTGAAAAAAAAAAATCCAATGTAAAATCTCTTTCTCCTTCTCTGAGTGTAGAAGGAGCTGCATTAAGCATGGAAATCCTTCAACTCAGACCCACCATGTGAGGATATTTGTACAAGTAGAAGTTTGAGTAACAAAGACAAAAATGCAACACAACGTATGGTCGGCAACCACAGCAGGGAGCCGGGCAGAAAGAGGAGGCTGACCGCACTTCCTGCTCCTGCTGTACCAGGCATCGCTAGGACAGGGGCATGGGAACCACAGTGAATACTGTAAGGTTCACATCACACAGAGAGAGAGGAAGAAGGCAAACTGAGGCAAGGAGGCAAATTCTCATGCACCGAATTGAGAAAAACCTGCCATGTCCTCTACTAAAGCATCCTGGCCTTCTAACTAAATAACTCTGGTTTTTCCAGTAGTCATGTACGGATGTGAAAGTTGGACCATAAGGAAGGCTGAGCACTGAAAAAATGATGCTTTTGAACTGCAATGTTGGAGAAGACTCTTGAGGGTCTTTTGGACAGAAAGGACTTCAAACCAGTCAATCCTAAACGAAATCAACCCTGAACATTCACTGGAAGGACTGATGTTAAGTTGAAGCTCCAATATTTTAACCACCTGATGTGAAGAGCTGACTCATTGGAAAAGACCCTGATGTCAGGAAAGATTGAGGGCAGGAGGAGAAGGGGACGACAGAGGATGAGATGGTTGGATGGCATCATTGACTCAATGGACATGAGTTTGAGCAAACTCTGAGAGATAGTGAGGACAGGGAAGTCTGGCATGCTGCAGTCTGTGGGGTCTCGAAGAGTTGGATACAACTTAGCGACTTAACAAAAACAACTTTGGGAAAATTAAAATATGCCCCCCAAAATCCCTTTGCATTCCCACCTGTGCTTATTCCTTCAGTCTGAACAGTATTCCTTCCTCTCCTGGTGGGCAAAATAGACCCTCAAGACCAAGAGTATGTACAGGCTTCCCTGGTGGTCCAGGGCTTGAGACTTCTTCCATGCAGGAGGTGCAGGGTAGATCACTGGTTGGGGACTTAAGATCCCACTTGCCTCCCAATTATAGAACAAAATAAACATAAAAGAGAAGCAACATTGTAACAAATTCTATAAAGACTTGTAAGAAATGGTCCACATTAAAAAAAAAAAACTTAAAGACCAAGGGTACTTACAACTTACTTCCTCTTGAATTTCTCTTAAGTATTAATACCTTTCATGCTCTTGATCATCCTCTGTCCCAATATACTCTCCCCATCACACACGCACATACACACTTTCTACTGTGTGACCTTTTAGCCAGCTCTTCATCTCTCCATGCCTCAACTTCCTTACCTACAGAATGGGTACTGCGTTGAAATTCATCTCATAGATTTGCGATCGCTACTGAAATCATGGTCTTCTGTGTTTCAGTTTGAAGAATTCGTGTTGCTGTCTTCAAGCTCTTTGACCTTTATGTCTGCAGAGTCTCATCATCTGGCAAGCCAATCCAGTTAGCTTTTTATTTCAGCTACTGTATTTTTCAGCTTTGTGACTACCCTTGGTTCTTCTTATATCTTTAATTGCCATCCTCATTATGTTTATGTTTACTTTTTAAATCTTTGAGCATATTTACAACAGCACTTTTAAACTCTTTGTCTGTTGATTTATCTGTTGTCATTCGAGGGCCTATTGCTAGTTGACTTATTTCTACCCTAACCATGGGTCATGTTTTCATCTCCTTTGTTCGTTTGGTTTTTTTAAAGATCTTTTTGATATGGACAATTTTTAAAGGTTTTATTGAGTTTGCTATAATATTGCTTCTGTTTTAGTTTTGGTTTTTTGGCCCTGAGGCATGTGGGATTTTAGCTCCTCTACCAAGAATCGGACTCCCACTTCCTACATTAAAAGGACAACCATGGGTCATGTTTTCATCTCCTTTGTTCGTTTGGTTTTTTTAAAGATCTTTTTGATATGGACAATTTTTAAAGGTTTTATTGAGTTTGCTATAATATTGCTTCTGTTTTAGTTTTGGTTTTTTGGCCCTGAGGCATGTGGGATTTTAGCTCCTCTACCAAGAATCGGACTCCCACTTCCTACATTAAAAGGACAAGGCTTAACCTCTGGAACACTAAGGAAGTCCCTTTGGTCATAGCAAACACCCTCTTCCAACAACACAAGAGAAGACTCTACACATGGACATCACCAGATGGTCAACACTGAAATCAGATTGATTATATTCTTTGCAGCCAAAGATGAAGAAGCAGTCAAAAAAACAAGACCAGGAGCTGA
>SJYC01089329.1:0-17125 GCA_006408675.1 Madoqua kirkii
ACACGACTGAGCGACTGAACTGATGTTGTATTTTGCTGTCTTCCTTAAGGAGTGCTGGGTTTGTTTGAGCAGGCATTTAAGGTAGATATCAGCTTGACTGACCCTTTGGATACTTGTGTCTAGGTTTATTACAGCAAGTCTAGAGTAGGCTTTATTGGGGGACTTGATTTCTAAGGCATGAACTTTGTGAGTCTCTGTAAGACACGGCCTCTGGGCTCTTAGCTGAATGCCGTAGGTACCCCGCAAGGTCTCTCCATCTGCCTTGTCAGAAACTAGATGTCTCCTGGCGTCAGCTGGGACAGACGAGCCTGGTGTGCTGCAGTCCGTGGGGTCGCAAACAGTTGGACACGACTTAGCAATTGAGCATCAACAGTCCCAGCTCTGAGACTTATTGCTTTACAATCCCATAGTTATTATCCTTTTCCCAGCCTCACTCCAGCCTCTACCCTGCAAACTCCAGTTCCCTCCTCCACCATCTTAGCTCGGTGCCAACATGCCCTGCTTTCATTTCTTCTCCTTGCACCAAGGACCAAAAGGTGCTTTCAGGCGGGAACCTGGGACAACCCTAGGACTGTCAGTGTCCCTTGTTCAAACCTCACATGACTGTGCTGTCTACTCTATATCTGAAAACAGTATTTTCTCTGTATTGATCAGCATTTTGGTTGATTACAGGAGGAGATAAGACCCATTATCAATTATCCTTTCATGGTTGGAAGTCCCTACAAACTTCAACACACATTTATTATGCGACTCCTCATTGAATTACAGCCATTTTAAAAACTGATCATCAGCACCCCCACCTGACAACACTAAGGTCAAGGACTTTACCTTTCATGTTTGCAGAATCTGAATCTTGCAAGATTCTCACTCATCACTCGTGTTTGTAGAGCCTGAATCCAGCAAAATGCCCCGTATGTAACAAACGCTGACATGAGACATTTGTTGAACTGATACGTGTGATCTCCCCCTCCTTCCTGACTCCAGCCTCCAGTTTTCCAGATGTGAGCGGCAGGCCAACTTAATTTTTTTTTTATTGCCTCGTTTCCTCATTATTGCTTTTGCTTCCTTCAGACAGAAAGCTGTGCAGTTTAAAGCCAATCTGGTAAATCTGCCCTGATTTCTACTTATTTCTTTACTCAATTTTTATTTGGGGATTTTGAACTAAACTTTATCCCAAGTCCAACCAATTTAGTTAGAGAGCAGGAGAGGTGTGAACTTTCCCCTTGGATGGTGTGTACAAATCGCATAACATGTAAAAGAATATAAAACAGCCCCTGTCACATGGATGGTAGCAAATATATATGCTATTTTTTCTATATTCTCAACTAATCAGCCATCAAAGAGACAGAAATAACGTTAAGAATCTACCATGTTTGTGTTCCCAACTCCAAGTTAACAGAAATACTCACTGGTTAATTTGCCTTTTAACATGAAAATTCTCCATCTGACTTTGACCTGCATTCAATGTAAGTGTTTTTGTTCACTCACTTTTTAGTTTCAAGGGGTTCTTGAAATTCTCTTTCTTTATTTTTGGCTGCACTGGGTCTTCCTTGCCACGTGCAGGCTTTAGTTGCAGCCATGCAGGGGGTCACTCTCTAGTTTTAGGGGTTTGGTGGGCAGGCTTCCCCCTGTGGGGGCTTCTCTTGTTGTAGAGCACAGGCCCTAGGCCACACAGGCTTCAGGAGCTGGGGTGACAGTCTTAGTTGCCGCCAGGCACGTGGGATCTTCCCAGACCAGGGACTGACCCCTTCTGCTCTAGTTCGCCCGGAACCACGAGGCAAGTCCCACGTTCATGTTGCATATTGTCATTTGTCTCTTCTTCATAAGCACAAGCCCCTAGTGGGAGTCTCTCTAGCTTAGAGCTAGTGTTTATCTAGCACTTACTCTGTGTCAGACTCTGTCACAAGTATTGTCAATCTATTACCTCAAACTTCTACTACTTTATCTCTATTGTAAAGAAAACTGAGACTCATAAGGGTTATACCACATGCCTAGGGTCACATACTGGGATTCCAGCTCCAGAGCCTGTCAGTTCAGTTCAGTTCAGTCGCTCAGTCATGTCCAATTCTTTGCGACCCCAAGGACCACAGCACGCCAGGCCTCCCTGACCATCACCAACTCCCAGAGTTTACCCAAACTCATGTCCATTGAGTCAGTGATGCCATCCAACCATCTCCTCCTCTGTTGTCCCCTTCTCCTCCTGCCTTCAATCTTTCCGATCATCAGGGTCTTTTCAAATGATTTGGCTTTTTGCATCAGGTGGCCAAAGTATTGGAGTTTCAGCTTCAACATCAGTCTTCCCAACAAATATTCAGGACTGATTTCCTTTGGGATGGACTAGTTGGATCTCCTTGCAGTTCAAGGGACTCTCAAGAGTCTTCTCCAACACCACAGTTCAAAAGCAGCAATTCTCTGGTGGGAGGTGGGAGGGGGCTTCAGCATTGGGAGATCGTGTACACCTGTGACTGATTCATGTCAATGTATGGCAAAACCAATACAGTATTGTAACGTAGAATAAAGTATTAAAAAAATAAAATTAAATTTTAAAAAAAGCATCAATTCTTCAGTGCTCAGCTGTCTTTATAGTCCAACTCACATCCATGCATAACTACTGGAAAAACCATAGTCTTGACTAAACGGACCTTTGTTGGCAAAGTAATGTCTCTGCTTTTTAATATGATGTCTAGATTAGTCATAACTTTCCTTCCAAGGAGTAAGCATCTTGTAATTTCATGGCTGCTCACTCTAAGATGCTATTTTTGCAAGGATGAGCTTATGCTCCTTCACAGTGTACTAGTCTTCATACACAAATACAGTGTGCCTTGAACTGGATACCAGGGCAGTTTATGCATCACCCCAGGTATGCTCAGCCCTGTCTGCCCGCAGGGTCTCAGCCACTTGCTCTGCTTCCTCTCCTGGCCGGAATGGCTCCACCAAAGGCACACTTTTCTGCAGTCATTGCTTCTCATCTTCTGACACTATCAATTTTCTTCACCTCTCTAGAGTGTAAGAGTCAGGCTTCGTGATGGCTGTATTCCATCCATCACTGCAAGAACCACAACAGTCCCAGGACCCAGATTCAACACGAGGAGGCCCATGCAAGGGCTTTTGACTGCTTGTCTAGGGTGACAAAACATCCTACCAGGGAGTGTGGAAAGTTCATGCTTCACGGCAAGCACTTTGACCTAAGTCAGACAGGAAGAAACCGCCAAGTAAATTCCTTTCCCTTCCTCCCCACTTGACTCCTCCAGGACAGAGTACTTCTATACCCCCTCTCTAAAGACATCTCCTGCAACTGAGTAGTCAACTGCATTGTCTTAAGAAACTAGAGCCAGCTTTGTTGGGCTCTGCTTTGAATTTTCCCCTGTCATCCTTGCCTCAGTTTCCTTGCCCCCACCCTCGTTTCCCTCAGATTGCATTCTCCAACAGAACAGAAGTGTGCAATTTTGACTTTAGGCTCTGTCTTCTTGAACAAAAACAACTTGTTTTCTTCTGATAACACAGATTAATTTGTACTGACACATATATCTTCTCTCTTTACATATTAATTAGTTGCTGTTGTTTGTGTAACAAATTATCCAATGCTTACTGGCTTAAAGCAATCAGCTTTTTTTTTTTTTTTTAATCTCATGCTTCTATGGGAGGCAATTCAGAAGTGGTTTAGGTGGGTGGTCTGATTCATGATCGCTAAGGAGGTTGCCGTCAGGAGATGAGCCAAAATTGTAGAAGGGTCCCTTTTTCTCCACCCTCTCCAGCATTTATTATTTGTAGATTTTTTTGATGGTGACCATTCTGTGATAATACCTCATGGTAGTTTTGATATGCTTTCCTCTAAAAATTAGCCGGGTCGATGCTCTACCTTTTGAAAGGAAGAACCAAGGAATTTGTGGGCAGGTATTAAAGTCATCTGGCTTGGTTTCTCTGGTGGCTGAAAATACTTATTTACAAGACAGGTCACTAGGAAGAGAGTCTATAAATGAAACAGAGCAAAGCTAATTATACTATAAAAGAATTAAACTAATGACTGTCAACAAATAGCTGTTTTACTGTATTGCACTATCAAAAACAATTGACACATGTTTTTAGATTTAAATCTGATGTCAAGGAATGTATCCTGAAGTCATTTCAGTCCATCCTTTTTTTGTTCTTTGTTTCCTTAGATCTATATCTGCATATTATAATCAATAACCAACATTTGATCAATACTGGCTACATCTACCATCAATATTTATCAGATTTACTAATGAATGTTTTAAAAAATGTTCTCCTTTGTCAGTAATCACAAGGTTATTAGAAGAATGAAATAACTTAGTAGGTGAAAAATCATCATAGTGTAGCGCCTGGCACAGTAGATGTTCAATAAATGGCCCCCTCTAAATCAAAATGAAAAAAGAATCTAAACTAACCACTAATGAATCAATATATTTTGGCTTATTGCTTCTTATGTTATTGCAGCTATAATCTGGTAGGCACCAGATATAATCGCATAACCTGATTTTTTCCCTTCTGGTCCTGAATGGTGAAAACTTACTTGTCTCTTTTGCTTGATATTTTATTGGTACAAAACATATAAAAAATAATAACATGTCAAGTTGAGCATTCTGCTTAACTGCCTTCATTTTATACTTTGTCAATCCCTTTGCCTTTGACCTTGGGGAAACATGACAGAACTTCGTCTGTACTAATTCTGATGAGGTGTGTACCCTGCATATCCAGTGAGATAGTGGCTATGTCATAAATTTCCTACTTCAAAATACATCTCTTTCACTGTCTTTAGCTGTCGAAAGAATTAACCTGTTAACTGATAATAAACTTTAATTGCTGATCACAAATAGACCTTTAGATCTACTGTTACTAAAAAGAATGCTTTGCATGTAAGCCAGGTAAGGCTTGTGTGTAGCCTCTCACTAAAGCTGTTTATGCCTCTTGGTAAGTTCCTCTGTCAGCCAACTATTAATTGTTTGAGCTAATAGGTAACAACACAATTGAAATTAATCATTCGATAACTCTATTCTATTTTCCAAAAACCTTTTATTTTATCTTTGTCACAAGGTCTACCACACTTAAATAACTTAAGTTTGGTCTCCTTCTATTTCTACTACTCATGTGTATAGATGAAATGCCAATTAGCAGACAAAAGTCAAATAGATCACACAGAGAATAAAAGAAAAGAGGGAAGTATAGTCAAAAAAAAGAGAAAAGAATATCCCCCAAATTTAAAAACTCAACTGCACTTCCTTATTATAAGAATAGAGTGGAGGAAAGACTTTACATTCTGGTAGTTATAAATGATCAGCTTCCCTGGTAGCTCAGATGGTAAAGAATCTGCCTGCAATGCACCAGACCTAGGTTAAATCCCTAGGTTGGGGAAATCCCCTGGAGAAGGGAAAGGCTACCCACTCCAGTACTCTGGCCTGGAGAATTCCGTGGAATGTATAGTCCCTGGGGTTACAAAGAGTCAGACACAACGTTCGTAATTAATTGCTTGAACTATTTCATAACCATCATGCGTGTGTGTGCTAAGTCACTTGAGTCATGTCCAACTCTTGAGACCCTTATGGGCTGTAGCCTGCCAGTCTCCTCTGTCCATGGGATTCTTCAGGCAAGCATAGTAGAGTGGATAGCTATATCCACCCACAGAGGGTCTTCCTGACCCAGGGATCGAGCCAGTGTCTCTTACGTCTTCTGCACTGGCAGGTGGGTTCTTCATCACTAGGGCCACCTGAGAAGCCCTTCACATCCATCATGCTCATTTAATTCATATAAAGTTCACATCTGAGTCAACGCCACCTTCCGTTTCTGGAATATAGGTTCCCACTAACCATCCGTGTCCTCCTGCCCATCTGCACTAATCCAGGCGTCCCTGTGGCTTCCGAGGAAATGGCGCTCACTCCTGAAGGATGACAGCCGTAGCGAGAGAAGCTGTGTAGAAAGCGTCTGCCCCTGCTTAGGGAACTAGAACCCACAAGCTTCAGCTAAGCACTCAAATGCTGCACGTTACGATCCCGCACAGCGCAACAAAGATGGATGACCCCACGTGCGCAACTGAGACGGCACAGCCAAATATATAAATAAACGGGTATTTTCCAAATAAATTAAGTAAAGGTCAGTGCCAGACAAATATGCATTCAGCAAACACGTTTGCCGAGTGCCTAGCTTAAGAAAGAGCACTTTATATATATTGCTATTACTATCATCATCATCACCATCTCTACCAGACCACACTCTGGCACAGACCTCTGCCTTGACACTTTGCCCGACCCTCTGGAGATTAGCTCAGAGTCTCAGTCTGGCTTATTAGAGAGAGACCTCAGCACGTCTCTCAAAGAAGCTGGAAAACTGTCCACAATTACTTTTGAGCCACAAAGGTCACTTCGTATTCCCGAAGCGCGGTCTCCCCTCTGTGGCCCAGCACGCAGCTCCCCAGCTGCGTTTACTCCCGGGGTCCCCTGAGCATCCACTTCCTTAACGAGAGTGTTGCCCTTGCCGCGCAGCGGATGCCAAAGGGTCTCCTGCAGACATGCCGGAGATCTCAAATGTCCTTCCAAACAAGCACCCAGGACCCGAATGCCCATTTATTGTCGAGACAGATGCATTTGTTCCCGTTGCTCAGCTGCAGGCAAAGTCCAGCAGTTCAGAACCAGGGAAAGGAAAAACATCTCTTTACATCGCTCCGTCCTGTGTATGATCTCTGTCAAAGTGCCAAGACCAAGTAAGGAAGCCAGACAAATGTACACCAAAGACCTCCTTTGGCGATTTTAATATATTTGTGCAGTTTGTGAAAAACTAACTCTTCCGGTTGTGAGTTCCCAATCTCAGTAACCATCTATTTATGGTATCAGTAAATCCTTGACAATATCCATGTGTGGTTTTTACCTGCTTTTCTAGGATGTGAATCTGGGAACACTGCCTTTATTACTTATTCACGTTCCTAGGCTCTTTACCTGCATAACCACCTTTGTTTCTGTTTTCCTTTGTAAGCTAAATTCCAGTGTCACCACTCCCACACTGGGTAGGCTTGAGCAAGTCTCTCCCCTGCTTCTACTTCAAGTTCCTTATCTGTGACGTGAGAATATAATAGCCCCAAACCCACAGGATTAATGAAAGGATGGAACATCTTGATACATTGAGAAGCACAAAGAACTGAGGTGGGCAGAGACCAGGGACATTTTCCGTTTGAATATCCATTCAGGAAGAGATCAAAACGTCAGGTGACAATATCTGAAACTTCACTAATACAAAGAGAATATTGAAGAAGTATTAGCCCTCATTATTCATTATGCAAGGGCCCTGCACCCAATAGGGCCATGTTCCAGGCATCTCAGTCCTAGACAGTCTTTTTCTTTTTATTTAATTGAAAGATAATTATGATACAATCAGACTTGCCTGATGGCTCAGGCCGTAAAGCGTCTGCCTGGAATGTGGGAGACCTGGGTTCGATCCCTGGGTTAGGAACATCCCCTGGAGAAGGAAATGGCAACCCACTCCAGTATTCTTGCCTGGAAAAGCCCATGGATGGAGGAAGCTGGTGGGCTAAAGTCTGTGGGGTTGCAAAGAGCTGGACATCACTGAGCAACTTCATTTTCTTTTTTTTATGGTACAGTATGTATGTACCTCTGCCCTGCATGAACATGAATCTGCCATAGGCATACATGTGTCCTCTCCCTCCTGAGTCCCCCTCCCACCTCCCTCCCCACCCCACCCCTCCAGGCTGTCACAGAGTGCCAGCTTTGGGTTCCCTGAGTCACACATGAAACCCCCACTGCCTATCTGTTTACACATGGTAATGTGTATGTTCGGGCTTCCCCAGTGGCTCAGCAGTAAAGAATCTGCCTGCAATTCAAGAGTCTTAGAAGCCTCAGGTTCAATCTTTGGGTCAGGAATATCCCCTGGAGGAGAGCAAGATAACCCACCCCAGGATACTTGCCTGGACAATCCCATGGACAAAGGAATCTGGTGGGTTACAGTCCATGGGGTCTCAAAGAGTTGGACATGACTGAAGCAACTCAGCACGCACGCACAGGATGTATATGTTT
The DNA here is from genome assembly GCA_006408675.1 of Madoqua kirkii. NCBI lineage: Eukaryota > Metazoa > Chordata > Mammalia > Artiodactyla > Bovidae > Madoqua > Madoqua kirkii. The sequence continues at coordinate 8,037 of SJYC01089329.1, forward strand.
CAGTGCTGTTCTCTCAAATCATCCACCCTCTGCTTCTCCTGCTATGTCCGAAAAGTCAGTCCTTTATATCTGTGTCTCCTTTGCTGCCCTGCATGAAGGGTCATCAGTACCATCTTTCCAGATTCCATATATATGCATTAATATACAATATTTGGCATTCTAATTTCAATAAATCATTTTCCATCCACGATCTTCCCATCATTCGTTGGCTCCTGACTCTGTTGACTTTCCTCCCTTCTGGTACTTGGACCTCATGACAATTCATCTTCTGTGTTTCCACTTTTCGTACTCCCAGCAGGGACGTTTTTGTGCTTGTCCTCTGGCCTCCATCTCTTCTAACTATCTTCAGTTGTGGATACCTGTCCTCTAGTACCTCCCTCAGGACATCCTCACCAAAGGTAACCAACCAATGAGAAATAAGAACTTGGGTGATGGAGGGACTGGCTCAAGTGCATGCTGGGAGGATGGAAGGGTATCCTGAGAAGGACCAGAAAAATTAGCAGAGGTGCACCTTTGGAGCTGGCTGGAACTCAGTCTTTCCTCCAACACTTTGTGGTTGAAAGAGTGATCCATAGCATTTTTAAATGTTGCTTTCATTACATAGAAGCAGGGAAAAAAACTAACCATCAGGTAGAAGCAACCTGGCACATTCTCTAGTTCTGTTCTGACTCCTGGCTTCCTAGGAAGGAGGAAGTGTTTGGAAGAGAAGTGTGAACGTGTTAGTTACTCAGTCCTATCCAACTCTTTGTGACCCCATGGACTGTAGCCCGCCAGGCTCCTCTGTCCACTGAATTCTCCAGGCCAGAATACTGGAGTGAGTAGCAATTCCGTTCTCCAGGGGATCTTCCCAACCCAGGGATTGAACCCGAGTCTCCCACATTGCAGGCAGATTCTTAACTGTCTGAGCCATGCAGGGGAGCCCTGGAAGAGAAGTGAGGCACATGTAAACGTGAAGCAGCAATGAGCTGACTGCCTCAGACCAGCCAGTCCCCCATGAAAGCCGGCAGGAGGCCCCCTGACCTGGGTTCTCAGCTCTCCACCCCTAGCACCACCAACTTCCTTCTGGCTTCTTCAAAGCCCTCCCAAGTCAGCCCCCACCTATCTTAACTGTCTGAGCCGTGCAGGGGAGCCCTGGAAGAGAAGTGAGGCACATGTAAACGTGAAGCAGCAATGAGCTGACTGCCTCAGACCAGCCAGTCCCCCATGAAAGCCGGCAGGAGGCCCCCTGACCTGGGTTCTCAGCTCTCCACCCCTAGCACCACCAACTTCCTTCTGGCTTCTTCAAAGCCCTCCCAAGTCAGCCCCCACCTACCTTCCCAGCTCCGTCTACTCCAACTGCCTCCATACAGGATACCCTGAAGCAAGGCTGGAATATTTGACATTCCCTGTGATCTCTCTCAATGATACATAATAATGTTTCCACCAGAAAGCTCTTCCCTCCTTTCTGCCCCCATCTCCCTCATTTTCCATATCAAATTGTACTTCCCTGCTAACCACAACCACTGTGTCCTCCCACTCTCAGCACAAGATATAATCTCTCTCCATCAAACCGCTTTTAAAACTGTGGGTATACCTCTCCTTGGGCCCTTATTTCTTCTGCCCTATGCTATAATCATTCACATATTGAATCTTTTTTTCTCTTGCCACCATCAAACCATATTCACCTTCAAAGTAAAGACTGACTGTATCATTGTATTCCCTACCATGCCTAAAACACCTTGGTATGCAGAAAGCCTTGAGTAAATATTTTCCAAGTCGAATTGGAGATTGTATTTTGGATAAATATCCTTTGATTTACTTTATATTTGTTTATATTTATTTTATTTTATTCTGCAAACATTGCTAACTCTATCAACTTCGTATTTATTTTCCCCTTTTGTTCCTTTTACTGGCAATGAAGAATACTCTCTGTAGAGTGTATATATATGAAACTCAAAAGAGAAAAAAGAGTGAAAAAAATTAGAGAAGGAAAGAAAATGGTGAACCAAGCCTTGTGACGTTCTCAGATAACTTGCATAATACACCAGCTGTGGCTCCACTAAAATAAAATAACATTCATAAGCAGGTTATTATTCTTTGAGATCCTGCTTCTCCATTATCCTTTAGCTTCTCTCTAAATCATCTTTCATGCCTGTGAAGTTTAGTGTTCTGTCCTTTTTTCCTTTGTAAACAATTCACTTCACAAATGCTGAATAATGAAATTAGGTTTAATAAGAGAAGGTTATGAATGTTGATAGAAGATAATTCATCTCTCTTTATCCTCCCTACGCTTTGCTTCTCAGTTTCTATGGTTTCTTCTTCCTGGATCTGTGTCTCTTCGATGCCTTAAGGTCTGAAAGTTGAAAAGTAGAAAGGATGAGAAGAGTTCTGCTAATGAGGACAATTGGGTACTGTGACTTTGTAGTCAATATTCTCAGCACAAAGCAAAAGAATGCTAATTTCAGAGCTAGCTTAAATGTTTCATCTTGTTTTTCAACAGGAGCACCTGGAAGAATATATTGGTTTTGTTTCAATTGATTTTTTATAAGGCCCATCCTAGCCAGCATATTATGATGGAAAAATAGAGCCTGTGCTGAAAAAACAGTATATTATTATGGTATTGAACAGAAATAGTGTGATTGATTTTAAAAAAACTGTCAGTATTTTTGTTTCCAAATTATTTAAAAGATATTGACTCACTGAACCAGTAAAGAGAGTGGAAGGAAGGAAGGAAGGAGGAAAGGGAAAGAAGAGAAAAGATGCTGATGTGGGAGAAATAACACAGCTCTTTTATAATAAGTACATTGAAAGAGCAAAGACTTTCAACTAAAGTACACAGCACCTGTCAAAGTTCAGGGCTGAATCTATCTAAAGGAAACAATATGGTCAGTTTTTTATAGTAAAGAGCTCCAATAAAGCCATCTGAAATGTCTAAATGTTTGTTTATTGTGACTCACATTTTCATGAACACACAGTCATGTACTATCTGTTGTATAGTCAGCAACACACAAGGTATTAATGTCTTTTCAGGTTCACTGACCAAAAGGCTGCATGTTGAAAACCCTTTGTCCTCCACTTTCAATAGCACTTATGCTGATGTAAAGAGAATAGGTGGGTGGAGGGTATTCAGAAACTGGAATATACATTTTTGCAAAGAAAATCAGTGTGGAAAAGGAGGGTCTTTTTCAAGCACTGCCGTGCATCACAATTCTCCACTCAGATGTTCCTACTCAAAGCCTCAAATTCTCTTAAAAGCAAAAATGCTCCCTAGTTTTCTCTTGCCATTTCCTTAACTTAATATTCCATCTATTCTGTATTCTTCTTTTTAGTATTGCCAGATTTTGCAAATGTATATACAGGATGTCCAGTTAGGCTTGAATTTCAGACAAACAACCTTTTTTTTTTTTTTGGTATAAGTACATTCCATGCAGACTGGGAAATCTTATACTTATAAAAAAAGAGTCACTGAATCATTTTTTTGAGTATAAGTACGTTCCAAATACTTCATGGGACACAACTACACTGAAAAGTCATTTGCTGTTTATCTGAAGCTCAAACTGGACTGCACTTCCTGCGTTTGCTCTGTTAACTTGGATCTTAGGTCAAATCTGCCATTATCCAAGCCCGGATCAGATCCCATGCCTTCAGGGAAATGTCTTTGCATCTATCTTATTTCGAAGGGATTCATGCATTTATTCATCACCCCCTGCCAATCAACAAATATATATTGAACACCTATTCTCCTCCAGGAACTAACTGTGTTATGATCTGTAGCTAAAAGGCAGAGAGTGCCTGGAAGGCAGGCAATAATGACACAAGAGAACAAGGGCGGTGGAAAGAGATGCGCAGGGTACCACGGGGATTCCCCATGTGAGTCTCTCAGTAGAACAGCTGGCTGCCCAACCCTTTTTTCAAATCTCTTATCTAACTGTATCTTGTCCAAGGCCAAACACTATTTACATTCCTGGTTACTACCAGACAACAGCAGATTTGCTTGGTCTGAGAAACTAGAGTCATGAAAGCTTTTTAAGTAACTGTTTAACTTAAGGTTAATTATCATGTGATTAAAATATAAAAATATCCTTCAGTTCAGTTCAGTTCAGTCGCTCAGTCATGTCCGACTCTTTTCGACCCCATGAATCACAGCACACCAGGCCTCCCTGTCCATCACCATCTCCCAGAGTTCACTCAGACTCACATCCATCGAGTCCATGATGCCATCCAGCCATCTCATCCTCTGTTGTCCCCTTCTCCTCCTGCCCCCAATCCCTCCCAGCATCAGAGTCTTTTCCAATGAGTCAACTCTTTGCATGAGGTGGTCAAAGTACTGGAGTTTCAGCTTTAGCATCATTCCTTCCAAAGAAATCCCAGGGTTGATCTCCTTCAGAATGGACTGGTTGGATCTCCTTGCAGTCCAAGGGACTCTCGAGAGTCTTCTCCAACAAAAGCATCAATTCTTCGGCGCTCAGCCTTCTTCATAGTCCAACTCTCACATCCATACATGACCACAGGAAAAACCATAGTGTTGACTAGACGGACCTCAGTCAGCAAAGTAATGTCTCTGCTTTAAACACTTGTTTAAAAAAAATTTAGAGAAAACCAAACATGGTAAAGAGAGATATACTTGGGACGGAGCATTGTAACTTTATTACAAACCTAAGTAGGCCGAATGTTCTAAAGTCTCAGTGACTTCCAAAAGGTGACCTTATAAGGCTACGTAATGAACGTTAAAAATATCCATTTTTCCATTTGCCTAGAAAGAGGATACTTAAAACATAGAGATTAATTTGGATTCACTCCAAAGCTCCATTCTCTAAAGTGGGGCCAGCATGCTCCCACTTTTTGATGCCCGAGGCTTCTAGCAAATGTGTCATGATTTAAATTTCAGCCACCTGGACACTGAAAGGAACCAGAGAAGAGACATTTTTCCCATGGAAAGAGACAGCCAAACTGACAATCCTCAAAGAGAGTTTCCGCTTCAGGAAATCACCTTTGTCTGTGAAAAAAACAAGAGGATATTGCAGTCTGGTCTCAGCATTCATGCTCCACTTAGTTTAATGCAGTAAAACAGAGAGGAACATTAGCCCTGTATAACCTTTGCTAATAAATTAAAGGTTTTCCTGGTGGCTCAGACGATAAAGAATCCACCTGCAATGCAGGAGATGTGGGTTTGATCCCTGGGTCAAGAAGATCCCCTGCAGAAGGGAATGGATACCCACTCCAATATTCTTGCTGGGAATCCCATGGACAGAGGAGCCTGGCGGGTTAGAGTTCATGGGATTATAGAGTCGAACACGACTGAGCAACTAACACTTTCTTTCAGATTCTTTTGAACTGTGGTGTTGGAGAAGACTCTTGAGAGGCCCTCGGACTGCAAGGAGATCCAACCAGTCCATTCTGAAGGAGATCAACCCTGGGATTTCTTTGGAAGGAATGATGCTAAAGCTGAAACTCCAGTACTTTGACCACCTCATGCAAAGAGTTGACTCATTGGAAAAACTCTGATGCTGGGAAAGATTGGGGGCAGGAGGAGAAGGGGATGACCTAGGATGAGATGGCTGGATGGCATCACAGGCTCAATGGACGTGAGTCTGAGTAAACTCCGGGAGATGGTGATGGACAGGGAAGCCTGGTGTGCTGTGATTCATGGGGTCGCAGAGAGTCGGACAGGACTGAGTGACTGAACTGAACTGAGCTGAAAGTATTAAAATAAGCAAAGTTGGTATGGCTGAGTCCCTTTGCTGTTCACGTGAAACTATCACAACACTGTTAATCAGCTATGTTAATAAAAATAATATTGTATTTTATTAATATAAAAAAAGTTAAAAGTAAATAAATAAAATAAGCAAAAAATCATTGGAAGAGCTATTTGTCTCCAGATGACATACTGATACCAAAGCTAAGACTTACATTAATTGTGAAATACAGTCTATGATCTCTCATTTCAGAGTCAGAAATGGAAAGCTATCATAGCAAATTTTAATACTCATACAAATAATATTTCAAAAATATCAAAAATACACAAAATCTTCTTATTTGGGATAAGTTTTCCAACATACACTTTGATATGAACTTCATATATAATTGATAATACAGAGTATGACCTTTAGAAAAATGTAAAATGTCAACAGAGACATTCAGCGTGAACATGTCACAAAAGCCTGTGTTTATCACAATAAAAGATAAATAGGTTTGGGGGAATAATAGAATCTTAGAGACTGAAAGAACTTTAAAGGTTATCAAGTTTACTCACTGGAGATTTAAAATACTCTCCAGTAGCTTTTCCCAAATCTAGGCAGTTTTGGCTTAAGTATGAGTGACTATGGTGTCACCCAGGAGTTTGCAGCCTGTATATACTCAAAATCATCCCAGAGATTGGCTTACTGAGAAAGAGAAAGAAAATGGGACTAAGATTTGGAAAGGGCTTTGAAAGCATCCGTTTTCTACCAATTCCACAAGTATTTCTGTCTCTCTTTCAACTTCCACTCTATCTTTCCAACTCTTCGAAAGAGAACTTGGGCCCTTGGAGGAGGACTGAGTGAGTTGGGAGTCATGGTTTCTTTTTACTGGGAGCAGTAAAAAGTACATCGTGGGTAAAACATCTTGAAAACAAGATGTTTTTGTGACTTTTACTGCTCCCAGCCCTTTGCCTGGGGTGATGAGAAAGTCGTTCTTATTTTTTCAAAGAAGCCCTGTAAATTACAGTACAGGCCTGTGCAAAGCATATTCCCTACAATGGCTGTAAGGAGAGTGGGGGTCAGAATGAGTGTGAGGTCAGTGGAGACAGTGCAGAGTCCTGAAGTGTCTCCACCTTGGTCTGGAAATGGGGACAGGCCATGTGATCAGAGACGTTTCTCTTTTAAAGACTGTGGGAAAACACACATAACGTTTACCATCGTAACTGCAGTTCATCATCATGGTTCTCCTGTGTATTCTTGCCACCTCTTCTTAATATCTGCTGCTTCTGTGAGGTCCATAAAGTTTCTGTCCTTTACTGTGCCCACCTCTGCACAACATGTTCCCTCGGTATCTCTGAATTTCTTGAAGAAATCTCTAGCCTTTCCCAGTTCTAGTTTTTACCAGTTTTGAAATCAACTGAACTGGACATCATGGTTCAGGCATTACTCTCTTGTGAGTTGTTTTACGGTGTCAGTGTTTGGAAAGTTGAAGAACTCCAACCTCTCTGAGCCAGCAAAACAAAAGATAAGACTGTCACAGGAGGACATCCCCAAAATTCTGCCACTTAAGGCACATTCCATGAGCAGCTGAACTCTGTCCCAGGCTCATCTTTGGTGTCTAAATTTCATGTTGGGGTAAGGATATCTAGCTATCTACCTAGCAACAGTGAGGAACGAATCTCAGTGGGCAGATCTACCACAGGTTGTGAAGATCAAATCTGTTTCAACCTCAGATAAAGGACAGAACCTGGGACAGTACCTCATTAAAGCTCAAGTATGGAAATGGACACGGTCATGAAAACCAGGACATCCAATAAAAATGAAGAAATAAGTTGGACAGTCCCAAGCTATGACAGGCAGGGCAGAAAGAAGCAAAAGCAAGAATCAGAACCGATGTGCCTTTGACAAGCTTCAGTCCTCTCCAATCAGCGAAAGTACGCCTCCGCCATCTTCATCTCATTATCCTTGATGTGAACCTCTCCTCCACCCCCTTTTAGGTGAATTCTCAGAAATAAATGCAAAATCAATCATTTACACCTTAACATGAAATATATTCTACTTAGTGGGCCCTGAGGATTGATTACTTGGATATTAAGCCTCACCTTCTATGATTAGGCACCACGGCAAACTGAGTCCCTGGAAAAAACCATTTCGTGGTTGTTGTTCAGTTGCTAAGTGGTGTCCAACTCTTTGCAACACCATAGACTGTAGCCCAGCAGGCTTCTCTGCCCATGGGATTTCCCAGGCAAGAATACTGGAGTGGGTTTTCATTTCCATCTCCAGGGGATCTTCCCGACCCAGGGATCGAACCCATATCTCTTGCTTGGCAGGCTGATTCTTTACCACTGAGCCACCAGGAAATAACCATAGAGGTATTTAAATGGTCAGCTGACAAAGGAACCAAATAAGGTAATCAATAGGTGTCCCAGGCCCAGGTAGGCCAAATAGGTCCAGAATCAGAAACCCAGGCAAGTCAGGAGCTCAGATTAGAAACGGTTCTGACCTGTCTGGCTGGATTTTGCAAGACATCAGTCACTGACAGCAGCTTTTATTTTGTTTCCTGGGTGTTTGTTTGTTTGTTTGTTTTCTTTTCTGTTTGTGGTTTTGGTGTGTCTGACATCCTGATGGTTGCTGGTAGGGATGGAATGAGGAAGAGAGTGGACTGTTCACTCTCTAAGCTAAATAGACAGGGATGACCAGGATTCTGAATCCTAGTTTTCACCAGTTGTTAGAGTATCTATAGCCACCTCCAAAAAGGCCTGGGGTAGTCCCACACACAAAGGACAAGGATGCACAAAATTATATCATATGACTTTAATACTCGGCTTCACAACCCTTAATCTAAAGTAGCTCAGTACGCCATCTCTGCCCTGTTCCTATATGCACCTATTTCAATGGCTGTTCTGTTTTACTTTAAAAATCCGCATAAAGAAGTTGGTACATATACACAATGGACTATTACCCAGCTATAAAAAAAGAAACACATTTGAGTCAGTTCCAATGAGGTGGGTAAACCCAACACCATTATACAGAGTGAAGCAAGTCAAAAAGAGAAAGATAAATATCATGTATTAACACATAAATATGGAATCTAGAAAGATGGAACCAACGATGGTATGTACGGTCCACAAAGGAGACACAGACATAACAGATTTTTGGACTAAGTGGGAGAAGGAGGGGGGGTGGTTTGAGAGACTAGCACTGAAACATGTAGATTTAGTCAGTCAGTTCAGTCGCTCAGTCGTGTCTGAATCTTTGTGACCCCATGAATCACAGCACGCTGGGCCTCCCTGTTCATCACCAACTCCCAGAGTTCATCCAAACTCTTGTCTATAGAGTCGGTGATGTCATCCAGCCATCTCATCCTCTGTTGTCCCCTTCTCCTCCTGCCCCCAATCCCTCCCAGCATCAGAGTCTTTTCCAATGAGTCAA
>SJYC01089330.1:0-54070 GCA_006408675.1 Madoqua kirkii
TTCATTGGAAAAGACTCTGATGCTGGGAAAATTGGGAGCAGCATGAGAAGGAGATGACGGAGGATGAGATGGCTGGATGGTATCACAGACTCTTTGAACTTGAGTCCGAGTGAACTCCGGGAGATGGTGATGGACAGTTCGGCCTGGCGTGCTGCGATTCATGGGGTCGCAAAGAATTAGATACGAGTGAGCGAGTGAACTGAACTGAACTGAGTTGCTAGTAAAGTCCAGGGGAGAATAGTATATGTGAAAACATGAGAAAGAAAGGCTTATGAGACTGATGTGTGTCTATATTTTTGCTTTCTTCAACTTGGTGTGTTTTAGGAGATAGTGCTTTTTAAAGTATGGTTTTTAAAGTGTCTTCCTTGCATAAATTACTTCCTTGTTTTAAAATCAGTTGGGGGCTGCCTATTAAGGTGGAAATTTCTGGGGCTGAAGCTAAAATTGAGTCAAAATCCTTGGGGATTGGTACCAAGAGTATTATTTTAATAAGAATTCCACTTAGCTTACATGCACATTAAAACATGAGACTGCTACTTTAGTACTTTATGCATTCATGAGGATCTAGTCTAAAATTTATAAAGTAGAAGAAATACTTATTAAGTGTATAGCTTCTGTCAGGTATGCCCATTAGCCAAAAATTCAAGTATACCATAGTCCTAAAAAATAACTTGACTTTGTCAAAAACAAATATAAAATGAATGAAAGTCAATAAGCAGTTTTAGGTAACAGAAGATCATTAAAAAAGTAGTTAACATGTATTAAAAAACACAACAGAAAAAAAGGTGTAAGGAAAAGACCAGAAATATTTTAGTGGAAAGGGAGATGATAATGACACGTTTCTCTTTTCAAGTATAGATTTTTAACAAAACAGCAGGATCATCATTTGACGGGCAGGAAGCACAAACATGGAAGGAACAAGTTTGCTTATAAATAGGTTGTCAGAACCCTCACACTGGCCATGTTTGCAGTAAGATGGGTGTACATGTATGTTGAAGGACTAGAAAGGATTTGTTTAAGAGGGCAAAAATTGAGCTGAAAAGTTTTACTTTTTCTAATCAAATTCAGAAGGTTACCAAAGTACACCAATACCTGGTTATGTTGCCTCTATTATAGTGTGCCTGACGTGTTTCCTGAAATGCTTCTTATAAGCCAGAAAAGAGCCAATCATAAATTAAACAAGGAGAAAATAATACAAGTCAGTATTAATCAGGTCTTGAGTTGTATGGTTCAGGGTCTATAAAGATAGAAATTCACATAATTGTTTTAGATAGATTTATTTCAAAATGAAGCTACTTCTTATTAACCAGTTGCAGTCTTGATCTGATCATGTTATATATAGCTTGAAATGCATTATATCAATGCTCTCTTTCACTTAATGATAATGATAGCTAACACTGAGTAAGGAATATATTTTGGTCAGGTGCTATGCTTTGTATACCCTATTAGATGCATTGCCTCAATCTCTACAATAAGTCCTGTAATTAGGTCCTATTATATACATGATTTGACAAATAAGGAACTTTAAGGCACGTTTTGTAGATATATAACTTGCCTAAGTTCAGACAGTTAGGAGGTCTTGGAGCCAGCACTAAAACTCAAATACTTTGATTCTGATGTCCACGCTCCTAGCCACTACCTTATAATCTATCTTGCAGTTCTCTATTTTATTGAAGTTTATACACAGATTTCTATCTTTACTGAATTTACACAAACATACACTGCAAACTTCAAACATTCTATTGTGTTTATTTTTGTTCGTTGCTCTTGGGACATTCAGATCTCTCAATAAATACTGTGTGATGATATGATACGAAGCCCTGTTATCTTCAGACTTTCATTAAACGAAGTTACTTTCTTCAATGTAATGAATATAATTGACTATTGTTTAGAAACTAATAAAATTAAACATAATATGCAAGATAATAAACTATTCAGATATGCTCTATGTCATATCCCCGTTGAGTAAGCAACAGAGTATGGATTCAATTACAAGCAACTGCTCTCTCACTTTCATAATGACTATGTTCTATTTGGAATTAGGCAAAACAGCATGGCCTGATCACAGCATAACTTAAATAACAATCAATTCTCTGTAATAAACTAAAAAATCATGGCTGGCTTATGGATCAGGACTGTTCTGTAATGAAATGAACACAAGGTTCCATCCTCCTGTAAAAAATCTACAGTAACTGATTAAGGGAGTTAAGACACTTGTTTTCCTGCCTTACTTTCCCTGATTTGTGGTAATTGAGTGCTCCATAAATAGAGGAAAAGCCTAATCCTCTGGAAAGGAGCACATGATGAAGAGTATAAAGTTATTACAGAATACATAAGAGGCACTAACGAATACCAGTCAATCATACCCACACAGCCTCCAAGTGAGCAACAAACAAAACGAAATAAATTAAAGCACTCGTCATGAAATTACTCTCCTACCAACACCAAAAATGCAGTTCTATATGTTTTATATCATGTTTTAGACATAGTACAGTCCAATATAAATTGAACATGAGTTACATATGTAATTTTACATTTTCTAGTATTTACATTAAAAAACATAAAAAGAAACCAGTGAAATTAATTCTAAGAATAACATCTGTTTAACCCAACAGAACCAAAATAGCATTACATGTCAGCTGTGGCATTAGCCACATTTTTATGTCTTCAATAGTCAAATGTTTCATGTGGCTGCCACAAAAGAGAATACAAATTTAGTGCCTCAAAAGAAAATGTATCTGAGATGTTTCTATCAGTTTTCATCCAATCAAATTGCTGAATTTATACAAACTGATGCAAACTGTGCCTGTACTTTCTATTCCTGCCCACAAGGTTAAGGACAGGACTGCGAGGAGAGCAGGCACTCTGCTACATTGTCTTGTCCATCCGATAGAATCTACTTCTGCCTTCAAAGATATTAAGGTGCATGAACTTATTAAAACTCTTCACTGTAAAAACATCCCACCGCAGACAGCCGGGGCATATAAAAAATAGAAGACATGCTTTGACTTGTCTTTTTATTACAACTTTAATGTTATCCTTATTTGGTGGAGGAGTTGAGAGTAGTTGTCACTTCAGATTATAACAGAACTTATCAGACATGATTTGAAAAAGGTGGCTATAGTTGCTAGACTTTCTCTTTAACTTGGCTTGATTTAAAGGTCCTATAGGCAGAAGCTCATGTCACATGCTCAGCCTGCTGATCAAATCATGTGATCATGGGCATGATGTTGATGTATTATGTGCTTCAGCTTTTTATCTGTAGAACTGCATTAATTATGTGACCAAATTCATTGAGTTTTTTTTTTGTGAGTATTAAATGTCATAATGTATGTGTCTTAGTTTCAGCTGCTATAACAGAGTCACTGTAATCTGAGTGGCTTAAACAAACATTTATTTTTTGCCATTCTAAAACCCCAGATTGAAGTGCCAGCACATCCTGTATCACATTTACAGGATGGAGAGGAGAGAGAGAGAAAAAACAAGTTCTTTTCTGTCTCTTATTATAAGGACACTAATCCAATCTTAAGGGTTATATGCATGTGTTCCAATTACTTCCCAAAGGCCCCACCCCCATCCCATTTTAGGAGATTTTACATCTGCCTATGCCTGTTTCTAGTACAAGTGTGTGTGTGTGTGTGTGTGTGTGTGTTAGTCACTAGTCCTGTCTGACTCTTTGTGACCCTATGGATTGTAGCCTGCCAGGCTCCTCTGACCACAGAATTCTCCAGGCAGGAATACTGGAGTGAGTAGCCATTCCTTTCTCAGGGGGTCTTCCCAACTCAGGGGTCACACCTGGGTCTCCTGTATTGGTAATTAGGTTTTCAAGATTTAAATTCTGGTTTGGAGGCAAACATTTAATCTATAGCCGTGTGTGAAGGACTTACCATGATGCTTGACAAAGTAAACTAAACTGGTAGTGCTTCATTGTTTTTCTACTCCAATTCAAAACACTATATATATATCTTGGGAAATGATGTGGATGGTGTTTTCAAGGATAAATAGTGTAGTAATGTTGCATAACATTTGCTCTCTAAGTGAGTCATCTGATAAGACGTATGTCTAACTTAAGGCTGTGTGGAGAAAACTTTTGCCTGCCATGTCAGTAAACAAAGCATGTTGTAGCTATCAAGCCAGCAGAAACTGTAGCAATCCCAACTGTGCCCCCAGAGGGGATTCAGGATGGAGAATATTAGAATCTAACCCATAGCTCTTGCACTGCACACAGATTCTTTATTCTTTACTGTCTGAGCCACCAGGGAAGCCCAAGAATAATACTGGCATGGGTAGCTTGTTCCTTCTCCAGGGAATCTTCCTGACTCAGGAATTGAACTGGGTTCTTCTGCATTGCATGCAGATTCTTTACCAGCTGAGCTACCAGGGAAGCCTGTTGTGGATAGGTGAGGTGCATATGGAAAGAATGATTTCAATGTGCCGAGACTCTTGTATCTTCCCATACATAGAAAATCACTACATTGAGATGTCTGGTTTTCTCCAACTTACAGTAATCTTTGGATGTTCTGACTGTCTGGCTTTTGTTGCAAAATCTCCTATGTATCCTGGCTCCTCCCTTAATTCTTTGGAGCAGTCCCTCAGAGCTATATATGCGGTTGTTTTCTAGGCTTAAGTCCTCAGCAAGGCTTCCAAATAAAACATAATCCTCAACTTTTCAGTTGTGCTTTTTTTTTTTTTGGTCAACAGTTGTATATCATTTCAGTCCAGTTCAGAGGCTCAGTCGTGTCTGATTCTTTGTGACCCCATGAATCACAGCATGCCAGGCCTCCCTGTCCATCACCAACTCCCGGAGTTCACTCAGACTCACATGCATCGAGTCAGTGATGCCATCCAGCCATTGCATCCTCTGTTGTCCCCGTCTCCTCCTGCCCCCAATCCCTCCCAGCATCAGAGTCTTTTCCAATGAGTCAACTCTTCACATAAAGTGGCCAAAGTACTGGAGTTTCAGCTTTAGCATCATTCCTTCCAAAGAAATCCCAGGGCTGATCTCCTTCAGAAGTCCAAGGGACTCTCAAGAGTCTTCTCCAACACCACAGTTCAAAAGCATCAATTATTTGGTGCTCAGCCTTCTTCACAGTTCAACTCTCACATCCATACGTGACTACTGGAAAATCCATAGGCTTGACTAGACCTAGGACCTTAGTCGGCAAACTAATGTCTCTGCTTTTGAATATACTAAGTTGATCATAGGTTTCCTTCCAAGGAGTAAGCATCTTTTAATTTCATGGCTGCACAGTTGTATATAGATGTGTAAAAATAAAAATAGATAAGCCTTGTTGATCACCTACTATGTGCCAAGCACTACAGTAGGGACTACCTATGTTTATGTTTTACATTTTAATGAACAAAATAGGCAATGTAATGAGGAGATTTGAAATACATATTGATTAATACCAATATGAGACATACATGGATACTGGCCTATGGGTCAAGATAGAATAATTAGTAATATCATTAATATATTACTAACTATATAATAGACAGTAAAATTTTTTTTAAAAAGTCAAAAGACCTTTGTTGGCAAAGTTTACCATATGTAAAACTGATTGCCAGTGGGAGTTTGATGTATGGTGCAGGGCACCCAAAGCTGGTGCTCTATGATGACCTGGAGGGTTGGGGTGGCCAGAGAGGTTGGGAGGGAGGTTCCCCATGGAGGGGGCACATGTATGCCTATGGCCGATTCATGTTGATGTATGGCAAAAACTATCTCAATATTGTAAAACAGTTATCCTCCAGTGCAAATAGATTAGTTGTTTTTTAAAAACCCACAGAAGGACAAACGCAAGGTGAAGCAAGCCAGCAGAAGGAACAAACCTAGTCCTAAGACCACCTTTGAGAAAACGACGTGAAAAGCTGGAGCCATAAGCAAAAATCAGCCCAGGCCCTCTCTTCCACCCTTCTCTCCTGATGGCCTTCACCCGGGTTCCCACTTGAGAGTACAATTCCTCTACCACTTCCTGAGTTATAGTAACCCCCAAAGTGGCCAACTGCTAGAAACTCTTACAGTAGAAACAAACAAAACATCATACCTCAGAAACTATTTTGCCACACATGCAACAAAAATTCAAAATGCCCTCCTCAATAATTATCAAATGTTAAGATAATCCTCAGTGAGACAGATGGAATAAATCACTGTGAAATATTTACACATTTATTGGGGCTGCAGCAACTTCCCAGACAGTCTGAAATCCCAGAGTAATATTCCTCACGATGCAGCAGAGATTCTGGGGGAGTCATTACCACATCTGAGAAGCTCTGCTATTTCTGTTTGGTCCTCAGGAACAGAGAAGGGCATTCTGATGGATGACTTCCAAATCAGTGAGATCTTCTGTTTGTGGAAACAAGATATGCCGCAGGAAAATCAAGCTCATATGTGAGTAAATTGTGGTGCCTCACATCGCTTTATGGGAATTGACATCCATTGATTTTTTGAAAGTACACGCTTTACCAGAACTCAAGAATGTTTTTAAACAAGGTTTTCTCATACAGTATCATCAACTTCCATCACTCTAAAATGAGATTCAATCAACATGTCCCAAATGCTAGAGGGATTGGCAATAGTGACTACATTTAGTACAGTCGATGCATAAAAATTAAAATGTTTGCTCTCCATAGCACTGAGTTACATATGATATGCCACTTAACTTCTCTAATTTTCCATCTTAGGAATCTTGAGAATTATGGTTTCTTATGGTCGGTCATACATATCAACACATGTTAAAGGCAGGTTTCCTGGTAGATCACACAATATGAAGAGAGAACAATCAACTTATAACAAAAGTGAGAAGGTTCCATATCCAACCCTTCTTTCTGTCAACTGCCTCATTGAAATTAAGCTTCCTGGAAGAGATCACCTTTGAGGAGGAGAGAAGTGTAGTTTGAAAAGATGAAATGAAATATTCTTCAAGCTGTGTAACAGCAACCTCCAGTTCTGTCAGCTAAGAAGTACAAGATAGAATAAGATCTAAGCATTGTACAGCCTTGCCTATAATATTTAGTGGCTTCATGAGCATAAGCAAAATACATACAAGTGAAATACGAGTGAAAACAGAAAGTAAATAGTAACGCACTGCAGTGTGAAGTGTGAGGTCAGTATAGCTGACTACCACATTAAAGGACATGAATCTGAGCAAACTCTGGAAGAAAATGGAGGATGGAGGAGCTTGGCAAACTACAGTCCATGCAGTCTCAAAGAGTCAGCACAATTTAGTGACTGAAAAACATGTTATTTTCAGAATAAAGTTTAACACATGAATTACTAATTTCAAATAACCTAATTCATTGACAGAGATAAATTCACACACAGATATTAATCAACTGTTGTCATTGTATAATCACTCAGTCATGTCCAACTCTTTTGTGACCCCGTGGACTATAGCCCACCAGGCTCCTCTGTCCATGGGATTTCTCAGGCAAGAAGACGGGAGTGAGTTACCATTTCCTTCTCCAGGGAATCTTTCTGACCCAGGGACTGAACCTATGTCTCCTGCATTGGCAGGAGAATCCTTTACCACTGAGCCATGAGGAATGCCCCAAAAAAGATAATTAAGAGAATCTATATATTTGGCAAATATTAATATATACTCCTAAGTAAACCTTGGATCAGAGAAGAAATTTAAATGAAAATTAGAAAAAAATTACACCCTAAAACATGCCTCCCTAAAGGCCATAGTATGGCTTTGTTTCTTATTTGCAGATTAAATAAATGAAATCACAGACTACAGTTTCTGGTACTGCCAGAAGTTTCACATTGAAACATTATTTCTGTTTCACATTCTGGTGATTGATGTTTTGTGGTGACATCCTACAGATAATAATAAATTTTGGCAAAAATTTAAAAAGAACTATTTGAAAGTTATGAGTAGTTGCCAAAGACAGGAAGAAACCCCAGAGACATTTGATTCTTGATACAAAAATGAACCACCTGGATGAGATCTATGATGACAAAGCTTTTCTCTGAAGGCAGCCGTTAGTCCATGCAGTGCTGTGTGGGAGAATTAGAGCAGAAAGCCACGCAAGCTAGAGATGTCTGAGAAAAAGAATTTGGAATTGCCAGAGGATCTGAAAACTAAGGGAAAATCCCGAGGAAGACATAGGCAGATCTCTCCGAGTCTGCACATATTCTTCCCTAAATCCTTGGCTGACTTCTGAACAGCTGAGGTGCAGGGGGGATTTCAAGGAGCAGACCATAAAGCCAGGGCTGAGAGTCTGAAAGAACTGGGCTCAGATTTCAAATTTTTGTTCACCACTGAAGAAATAGCTTTTGATTTGCGTTCCAACAAATTAGAGGTGATTTGTAAACACTTTGGGCTTCCCATAAACACTTTGGGCCATGCCTCAAAAATAATATATATGTGTCAAGACTAAGCTGTCTAGCCATCAGACTAGACTAAGTACAAAATCAACAGTCTCACTCATAAAATGAAAAGCTGATACAAGTTCAGTATAGTAAGCCAGTAATTTACCTGTCCACTGGATCAATAAGCAACACTCCTCAGAGGAAGATTCTATAATTAAGTTCTCTGCAACAAATAATACACAATATCCAATACACACTTGAGAGGATAAAATCTAGGCACGTGAAGAAACAGGAGAATGTGAACCATACTCCAGTGAGAAAACATGTCTAGAGAAGACTTCAAAATGTGACATTCTGTCTCGAAAAAACAGTGAAGTCCACCACACTTCCTCAAAAAGAAAAAGAAACAAGAAATCTGGAAATAAATAGGTTGGATATGTAACCCAAAGCTAAGAATGTCAACATATAATATCCAGGTATTACCCCTTCAATGGATGAATAGATAAAGAAGGCATCTGTTCATATATATGAAATCCATGAAACATAGTTATAAAGCAGATGTAAATATCATAATGAGTGAAATGAGAAAAAGAATACTATGACTCATCCTGGTTCCCAATTGATGCCCAGTCTAACGTCTTCACTACGGCTTGCGGGGCTCTGCTTGGTCAGCCTTTCCATCCTGTAACCGTCTGTCCTCCTCTGTTCCTCTTCTTTTTCCTCACTCCAGTCCAGCCCTGCTGGCCTCCTCTCTGTTCCTATAACTGTCAGGCAGGGCTGAGGGTTTTCATCTAGGTTCTTGCCTTCAAAATGAACTGAGTATAACCTCTCAGCACCATGCCTGGCACGCCTCCTCCTTACCGTTTGTTTTTCTATTTATATTTATTAAATTACCATCATGTTTACTTACATTATTTATCTTCCATCTCCCTTTGACCACTCTACAAGCTCCACAAAGACAAGAATCTGCCCATTTTATCCCCCGGGTGTATCCCAAACACCTAGAACAGTTTCTGGCTCATAGTAGGTACTCAAATATATATTCATTAATAGTCAGAAGTTGGAAGGCAGAGAAGCAATGTGAAAATGCTAATTTTGCCATCTTATATGCTAGGGAGTCAAAAGTGCATAAAATTCATTATGTGTTTTTAAATGCAGTCAGTATCTTATGATTTCCATAATGTGTGTGTGTGTGCGTGCATGCGTGTGCGTGTGTGTGTGTGTCAACTCACTTCAGTCACATCTGACTCTTTGTGACCCTATGGACTGTTGCCTGCCAGGCACCTCTGTCCATGGGGATTCTCCAGGTAAAAATACCACAGTAGGTTGCCATGCCCTCCATCCCGGGGACCTTCCCCACCCAGGGGTCGAACCTAGGTCTCCCGCGGCTCCTGCATTGCATGTGGATTCTTTATCTCTGAGCCACTGGGGGAGCCCATGCTTTCCATAAGACCATCTCAGTACTTATCTGAAATCCTTCATTTTCTATTTTTCTGATAAACTCATATGAAATATTTTTCATTCATCTTATTTTTACAAGGACGTGCGTACATGATCTCATTTTTATAAGCTTATCTCTTGTGCCAACAGAAAGACATCATCCTTCCCTAAGCATATCTGCATAGGGACATATCTGACTTGACACTCACTTAATATTAACAAAGGTTATTTCTGGAGGCTAGTATTTGAACATTTTTCTTACTTTCTTCTTTGAACCTGTTTGCATTAATTGCATTAATTTATAATAAATATTTATCAGTGGTAAAAATTACAAAGTTAAATTTAAAAGATAAATTACCGCCTAATGAAGTATCTCTACCCAAATGTCCCCAAAGCAGCTCATATTCAACATGTACTCAAAACAGAAATTGACTACCCTCATCCTATTTACCCCAAGCTGTTTTCTTGTGCTTCACTGCGGATGAGGCCTGTTTATCAAATTGCAACTTGAAATTTAAATCTCTCTTTGACTCTTTCTGACTTAACAAGGCACCTAGTTACCGAGCGTTCTTTGTTTATAACTTTAATTAGTGTCAGAGCCATCTCAGCTCCTCAGTCCCATCGCTGTGGCCAAAACCCTGCACAGGAAGTAGTCTAGATTCCTTCATTCATCACTCAAACATCTGATTGTTTGCCCTTAACCTCAGTCACTGCCTCTCCGCGCAGCCTAGACATCCTTCTTGAACTCGTAAAAGCCTGGACAATTTGCCCACATCTAGGCTTTCCTGTATTTTATTAATTTTGTTTTCTCCTCTCTTTGTATTTAGTCAAGTATCCAAAAATTCTAACATGTCTCCAAGAACAAAGGAAAACAAGGAAAGATTTCTGTCTGTCTGGGATTTTTGTCCTTTTTCCCCCTCGATATAGAGTTTGACAGGAGCTAGAGAACATGAAGACGGCAAAGAGAGGAGGTAGGTACGCTGCTCAGAAGGGAAGCCAGGGAGAAAATCTGAGAAATGAGACGCGATCAAAGTGCGTGTTCCAGTGCGCTTGGCTGCTCAGTCGTGCCCGACTCTTTTGCGACCCCAGAGACTGTAGCCGCCCAGGCTCCTCTGTCCACAGGATTCTCCAGGCAAGAAGACTGGAGTGGGTTGCCATTTCCTTTCCAGGGGATCTTCCCGACCCAGGCACTAAAGCCAGCTTTCCTGCCTGGCAGGCGGATTCTTTACCACTGAGTCACCCGGGGAACCCCTTCTAGAGTTACATCATCTGCTTAATTGGCTGACCCTGCCACTTGGTCTATTGCCAGGATGTCACTGTTCCAGTTTTGGAAGGTATATGTTTTATTAGAAAGGCTGTTACCTTGAACTTTGTTTCTCAAAGTACCATTGCACATGAAGCTCCTGACATGATTGACGTATAATTGGCATGTAACGACCAGGCGCTTGACCCCCTCTGAGGTCCAGCCAGTCACAGAGCCACATCTAGGGCATCCCTCATGGATGAGGGGTCTGGCTGTGGGGGACAGAACCAGTCACCCTCTGAGCCTCCAGGGAAGCCCCTCTTCAAGACCAGGACAGACAATGGGGATCTAGGCGTTTGCAGGGAGCTATTGGAAGTCAAAGTGAAACCATGCTCAAGGACACACGAGGCTGGGACTGGTAATAAATCTGGGATCAAGAAGGGAGGTGGAGGAGAGTTGCTGAGCAAGAACAGTAAATGCCACTCACGTAGCAACACTGATAGGCGAGGCAGGGAGGAAAGGTGAGGATGGATTATTTATACCATCAAGACGGAGGAATCTCGCATATGGACATCGATCATGGAAACCCCAACGACTGGGGTTTTCACAGCCTGATACAGAGCACAAAGCAAAGGTCCAGCTGAATGTTTGCAAGAAGAGAATATTCTGAGCCACTTGGTTAGCAAGGACTTCTTTTCTGACTCAACTCTGACGCAAAATATAGAATAATGAGTAAGAGAGAGCCGTGCTCCAGAAGGAATTCATAGGAGTTGGAACTATGGATTAAACTGTGTCCCTCCAAAGATTTATATATTGAAGTCCTAATCCTGAGTACCTCAGGATGTGGCTCTGTTTGGACATACAGTTTTTACAGATGGTCAATTTAAGATGAGGTCATTAGAGTGGACCCTAGTCTCATAAAAAAATTGTAGGTCTCATTCCAACGTTTTTTTAATTACTTTGTATTGGAGTATAGTTGATCTACAATGTTGTGTTCATTTCAGGTGCCCAGCCAAGTGAATCTGTTACACGTATATTAGCTTTTTTTTTTAGATTCTATTCCCATATAGGTCATTACAGAGTGCTGAGTTGAGTTACCTGTGCTATACAGTAGTCGGTCCTTATAGTTACCTATTTTACCTACATAGTAGTGTGTATGTACCCTCTCCAGTGTTCTTACCTGGAGAATCCCAGGGACGGGGGAGCCTGGTGGGCTGCCATCTATGGGGTCACAGAGAGTCGGACACGACTGAAGCGACTTAGCAGCAGCAGCAGCAGTGTGTATATGTCAACCTCAGTCTTCCAATTTACCCCCTGCTTAACCTCTGTTTGTAACCATGTTTGTTTTCTACATCTGTGACTCTATTTCTGCTTTGTAAATAGATTCATTTGTACCATGTTTTTAGACTCCACATATAAACAATATCATACAATATTTGTCTTTCTCTGGCTGACTTATCTACTTAGTATGATAAATTTTAGTTCCATCCATGTGACTGCAAATAGCATTATTCCAAACTTTTCTATGACTGAGTAATACTCCATTGTTTATATGTTCCATATCTTCTTTATCCATTGTTGTGCCAGTGGACATTTAGGTGGCTCCCATGTCTTGGCTATCATAAACAGTGCTTTAATGAACACTGGGAGGCATGTATCTTTTCAAATTTTGGTTTTTCTCCAGACACAGGTCCAAGAGTGGGATTATGGGATCATGTGTGATATGAAGTTGCTCAG
This sequence comes from Madoqua kirkii, assembly GCA_006408675.1. Classification (NCBI taxonomy): domain Eukaryota; kingdom Metazoa; phylum Chordata; class Mammalia; order Artiodactyla; family Bovidae; genus Madoqua; species Madoqua kirkii. The sequence goes on from SJYC01089330.1 coordinate 12,735, forward strand.
TCGTGTCCAACTCTTTGCGACCCCATGGACTGTAGCCTATCAGGCTCCTCCGTCCATGGGATTTTCTAGGCAAGAGTGCTGGAGTGGATTGCCGTTTCCTTCTCCAGGGGATCTTCTCAACCCAAGGATTGAACCTGGGTCTTCCATACTGCAGGCAGACGCTTTACCATCTGAGCTCATATGGTAGCTCTATTTTAGCTTTTTAAGGAATACTCTAATATAATTGTGTGCTCCTACAAAGAGGAAATTTGGACATAGAGATACACTTGCACAAGAGATAACACCTTAGGAAGATAAAGGAAGATATTGAGGTGATGCTACTATAAGCCAACGACCACCAAAGACCACCATCCAGCCCCCAGACGTCAGGATAAGCCATGGAACAATCTCCCTCAGGAGGAACCAGTCCTGCCAAACAGCTTGATCTTGGACTTGTACCCTCTCGAACGCTGAGTCCCAGTTTGTGGCACTTTGCTATGGCAGCAGAAACAAACTGAGATGGGTGGAAACTGACAATTTAAAAAGTGACCAGGTAAACAAGCAGGGATTTCCACCAGCAGCAAGGGCTTTAAAGAACACGCAGGGCACTTCCCTGGCAGTCCAGTGGCTAAGAATCCGCCTTCCAATACAGGAAAGTTAAACCCTGTTCATGAAACTGTGAGCTCAGATCCCACATGCTGCGGAGCAGCCGGGCCCCGTGCTGCAGCTACTGAGCCTACACACTCTGGAGCTCACACTCCACAACTAGAGAGACACGGCAGAGACCCAGTGCAGCCAGAAATAAATAAGCAGGTAAAGAAACAGAGTTCCAATACCAAAAAAAAAAGAAAAAGAAGGACAAGCAGAGTATTGGGATTAAATGCGGACAGAGTATTTTTTAAACAAGGTCATCAGAAGAGGCTTCTCTAAAGAATGCCATGTGAAGAAGACTTAAATGAAGTGAGGGAATGAACAGTCCTGAAAGCAAATGGAAATCGTTCTGGGCAAAGCAACAGTGAGCCCAAAATCCCCAGGAAGACGTGAGGCGCTTATGTCTTCAGGAACATCAAGAAGACCAGAGTGGCTGAAGCAAACCGTGGCAGAGGTTCAGACTGAAAAGACGGGGCCAGGCTATGCAGAACCCTTTGGAACACAATAGTTTGGGTTTTCTTCTGTGTGTAATGGGAACCTATATGGAGAAGCTGAGCAGAGACTGGCATAAGCCGATGAGTTTAGTTTTAGCTGTTTGATCGTAAAGATTGCTATGTGGAGGGCAGATGGTGGCGGGGAAAGGACGGGTAGCCGGAGGTAGGCTGTAGCTCAGGTGATAATACACTGCCAGCCAGAGAGGGGTGGCAGCGAGGCAGGAAGATGCCACAGGATGTATGACCCTCCTAGGTGCAGAGAGGAAGCCTCTCGAAGGGAGGAAGCCTCGTGAAGGGTCTTGAGAAGCCGTCAGGACGAGGGAAGAGTTGGTATTAACACGTGGGTGATCTGGCTGAGATGCTGGCTCTAGGAATAAAACTTCAGATGTAGGGTGGGAGGAGCTGAGTTTCTGAGACACTTCCTGGTTAAGTGAGCCAGGTCAGGGTCAATAGCAGAGGTGTTATTGAGCTTAGAGCACAGTGCACCTTGAGTCCGATGGGAGTAGGTTTTCTGGCATAGAGCTATCAAAGTCGCAGGCATTTCCTTGGCCATCAAGCCTGGAGATCTTGCCAGGAAAGTAGTCTGTGTGTGTACATGCTTGGAGGCAGGGGGCAGAGGTCTACACACTGAATAAGCATAAAGGTGTACACAGCCTGGCTTCTCACTGCCAGTGGGAAATTGAAGATACAGTGCGAAATGAGTCCTTTGGTGTCTGTCTGATCCAACAAACCTGATGCCCACATCTACCTGAGGCTCTGAGGGAAACTTGTTTTTTTAAAAAAGGAACTGGTATGCCAGGGCTTGCACACTTGCGTATATGAAATGGTTTAATTCCTCTGAGCATCAGTTTTTCCATTTGTAAATTGGAGGTGATAATACCTTCCTCACAAGGAGATAGACTATTTCTCTATGTTAACAATGTCACAGTCTTACTCTTCCAAACTTGACAGATGATACAAATAATTTAAGCCCTGGTGACCCTCTCTAAGAAGCCAAAGTGTAATCTATTGAGGGTGTAAACATTTATAGAGAATAAATGATTGAGGAGCTGAGATTATGAGACCACTCTTTGAGATTATGCATCTGTATCTCAGCCAGCTCTTGATACGAGTACAAAGAGAATCTGGCTCACGTTAGAACACAAATTCAGTTGTTTTTTTTTTTAAAGATAGTGCCCATTTTCAAATTTAGTACCATTTTGAAATCAGTGAGTTGCGACTGATTTGTAATTAGCTGTGTTTGTATACAAATGGTCTTGAACCACAAAACTAAAGAGCATACCCAAGAAATAGTGATGGTCATCATCCTAATAAGCGACAATAGGACCCGGAAAACAGACTCATGGTTACCAACGGGGAAAAGGGGTGGGGAGGGATAAATTAGGAGTTTGGGATTAGCAGATAGACACCACCATGTATAAACTAGATAACCAACAAGGCCTTACCCTATAGCACAGAGAACTAGACTCAATACCTTGTAAAAACTTATAAGGGAAAAGAACATGAAAAAAGAATATGTGATTCTCAGTAAGTGTACATTGCATATCTGAAGCTAACACAACATTGTAAATCAACTCTACTTCAAAAAAATTAAATTCAAAAAATATTATGAGTCACTGAGGAAGCAAAAAGGACCTGAGCATTGCCTCTGTAGAAAAGGGTTTGCTTGGAGGTTTATCTAGAGTTGATTAACCCAAGAGTACTTTATTAAAGACTCACAGAGATCAGTGTTTTTAGACATACAGAGAATGTTTAACTGACGGCCACAAAATGACTAAGCCGTAGTTAGTTGGCAACCATAGGATGGTAAACCAAACCAACCCTTGTTAAAAGGTGAAGGTGAAATATCCATCTCCCTACCTCCCTACATCCTGATGCTCCTCAAATCCCCGATTTCTATCCCCTACTTTATTCTCCCACTTCCCTGGTTAAAGTGTCTGCCTCCAATGCGGGAGACCCGGGGTTCTAGCCCTGGGTCGGGAAGATCCCCTGAAGAAGGAAATGGCAATCCACTCCAGTATTCTTGCCTGGAGAATCCCATGGACGGAGAAGCCTAGTAGGTTACAGTCCACGGGGTCGCAAAGACTCGGACACGACTGAGCAACTTCACCTTCACCTTCACTTTATTCTCCCACGAAATCATCTGAGGTCTGGTCTTATCTTCCATCATTTGCCTTCTCTGGCCCAGGACATATATCCCCCCGCCCCCAGTCTGTTCCTACAACCACATAAGTGTTGTTATTTTTTAATCAACTTTTATTGGAGTTCAGTTGCTTGACAATGTCATGTTAGTTTCTGCTGTGCAGCAGGGTGAATCAGCTATACGTGTACATATATCCCTATATCCCCTCTTCTTGGATTTCCTTCCATTTAGGTCACCACAGGGCACTGAGTGTAGTTCCCAGGGCTCTGCACGAGGCTCTCACTAGTTACCTATCTTATCCATAGAATCAGGAGTGCATATGTGTCCATCCCCGTCCCCCAGTTCATTCCATCCCTCCCCTGCTTTCCCCCTCGGTATTCATATATTTGTTCTCTACGTCTGTGTCTCTATTTCTGCTTCGTGAATAAGATCACCTAGAGGTGTTGCTACTTCTAACTTTATGCTAAAGAACAGCAAGCCTCTCACGCCTTTAGTCTCCTTTCTCCCACATCCAAGGCTAATACTGTCTCGACCTCTAACCCCATAGGTCAGTGTTGCTTGTTTTTGTATGTGCTATTTCATGTCTGGCCTCTTTTACAACATTAACCTTGTTGTGGCAGATCATTCATCCTAATTAATGCACACAGTTACATTGTGTGGCTAGACCATGATTAATGTACCCATTCCACCCCCTGGTGGACCTTTGGATAGTGTCCAGGTTGGATCTATTTTGAATGGTACTACCAAGGACTTTCTAGTTCAAATCTTTCAAGGAACTCAGTTGAAGGATTTGTTAGGTCTTTACCCCGGACCTGAATGACTGGCTCATAGGCCATGTGTATGTTTACCTTGAATCATTCTTGTAAGTGGTTACACCATCCTTCAGACTTTTAATATGGCTTCACTTCAAAAGCCTGAACAGTTGGCCCAGTGTCTTCAACAGAAGACACAGAATTCAGATCTTCTGAGTCCAAGTCCAGTGCCTTTCATATTCACTAAGTTCTAAACCCTTCATACTAAATACCTTCCTCTTACCAATACTTTGCTCTTCTTTTTCCTTCACTGCCTCTCAGATGCTTGGACATCTTAGTTGTTTGTGGGGCTATTCTCCCCAGGATACTTTTGTCTCAAAAAGGGTCCTTGGAGACTGCAAAGGATAATTCTAATTATGGGATTTTCAGGTTCCATAAAAGCTCAGTCCAAAAGAAAGGACGGGAGAAAGGAGAGAGGAAAGTTGTTTCAGAGAGAACTGTGCAGGCACTCTCAAGTCCCCAAGACTGTTGCTCTGAACAGAGCCATTCCTGATGCAGCACAACTGGAAACAGAAAGCTCACTTCTCATCATGTGAACTTCAGAGCAAACACCTTGCATGTGTGTACGTGTGTGTGTGCACGCTAAGTCACTTCAGTCGTGTCTCAGTGACCCTTGGGACTGTAGTCTGCCAGGCTCCTCGGTCCATGGGATTCTCCAGGCAAGAATACTGGAGTGGGTTGCCATGCCCTCCTCCAGGGGATCTTCCCAACCCAGGGACTGAACCCACATCTCTTACGTCTCCTGCATTGGCCGGCAGGTTCTTTACCACTAGCGCCACCTAGGAAGCACTCAAACCCCTTGGAAAGCTATTAAACCCTCATTTCTCCAAAACCATGTAGCTACACCAGAACCAAAGGAAAGAAAGGCCAAGCTATTCAGCCCACGAGCCTCCATTTCTCCACTCAGGAGGCCAGGAACGGAAACCAGAGGCTGGCTTCTTGAAGGAGGCCTCGTTATCTGAGCCCCAGGCATGAAGAAGCTGAGCAGAAAAGACTGAGAAAGATGACAATGGAAATTGAGCCCCAGCCTCCCGATGGCTCACTCAGGTGTGCGTCTGTTCCTGATTCTGTGTCGTGATTAAAGCAAATGATTTTTTTTTTTCATATTTAGATCTTTCCTCTTCATCCTGGTCTGCTGCCTGAATTTGAATGCAACTGAGTTAAGGGTATTAATTAATTGTGAATCACTCCCATACTTGAATAGAAGGCCTCCAGAGCCTAATGTGCAAATTTATGTAAAAACAATGTGAAAATTAGAAATGCATTGGCACATTTTTTTTTTAACCAGAACAGTAGCGCTCCAGTCTAGTCAAACAGACTGCTCATTTGCAAGCTGTCTATATGCAAAGCATTCAGCCCCTGGGAGCCTCAAACCTCCTTAGCAAGTCGTCTGAAATCTGAGAAGAGCTTTGCTCCCCAGCCTGGTTTTCTCTCCCTTCACGGGTCTCTCCTGTGGACCAAGGGCTGGGAGGCAACTCCAGGCACGGCCAGAACACGTAGCCCATCCTGGGAAAAGTCCTAGTGTTTCCACACAAGCCACAGGACCCTGATTCCCCTTTCTAGGCCAGACTCGGAGGAGTAGATGCTGTATGCCCGCAGGTCCTGAGCTAGCTCTCAGACTCTCCCGGGCGATGCTGGAGGTCAGAGCAGGGCAGCTGCTTAGAAAGCCGATCATTGACCTTAGGTAGGAGTGTGTCAAGTTCAGGATTTTACAGCTCTGCACTGGGCAATCCCTCCCCTCCCCCGGCTTGGCTTAAGGGAGCGGGAGGGTGGGGAAGAGCCCTCAGGGCAGTGCCAAGGTGTAGCAGCAAGGGACACATTCCTGTCGTCAGTGCTTGGCTGGCTGGCAGTGAGCCAGAAGGGGTCAGAGGTCAGAAGATGCTCAGAGCCAGCCAGCAAGGCAGGGCATGTCATTCCACTCCCAGGAGCGGCAGGGGGGAGCCCAGATGGGAATGAGCTAGCTCTAATCTTTTAGGTAGTCTAGTCAAGACTATGGTTTTGCCAGTAGTCATATATGGATATGACAGTTGGACTATAAAGAAAGCTGAGCACAGAAGAATTGATGCTTGTGAACTGTGGTGTTGGAGGAGACTCTTGAGAGTCCCTTGGACTGCAAGGAGATCCAACCAGTCCATCCTAAAGATCAGCCCTGGGTGTTCACTGGAGGGACTGATGCTGAAGCGAAACTCCAATACTTTGGCCACCTCATGCAAAGAGCTGACTCATTTGAAAGACCCTGATGCTGGGAAAGATTGAAGGCAGGAGGAGAAGGGGACAACAGAGGATGAGATGGTTGGATGGCATCACCAACTCAATGGACATAGGTTTGGGTGGACTTTGGTAGTTGGTGAAGGACTGGGAGGCCTCACGTGCTGCGGTTCATGGTGCCGCAGAGTCAGACACGACTGAGCGACTGAACTGAACTGAATCTTTTAGCTTCAGGAGGGGGAAGGGTGATGGCAGAGAAGGAGGCCTCCCAGGAACTGGCAGGCAGAGCCCATAAGCCCACCCACATGGGGAAGGCAGGAATGGACCCACCCAAGAGGGTAGGCAGTCATGGGCCCAGCCACCTGGGGAAGGCAACCCTGGAGCAGGCTCCTGGGACCAGCAGGGACCCCAAGTCCCTGTCACCCTTTGAGGACATGGCTCGGGGTTTTCCCAGCAGCTCAACCCCAGAGGGGTCATGATCAGGGACCCCCGCAGCTGGGACTTCTGACTCAGTTGACTCCGTTGTTGGCTTAGTGCCTGGCACCATCTCCCACCGCCCCCACCCGTACTGCCCACAGCTCCCGTTCACTCAAGTTATGACAGAGTTTGATTTCCCACATCGAGTTGCTCTGTAAACGCTGTTTGCAGTAAGTTCTTCATAAGAAAGTAACCGGTAAATGATTTTTACCAGCTTGGGTGCAGTTGGCGACACCCTAATGTGGGTATTGAGACCAGCGTGATGCCTAGATCAGCAACCTCACCCTGAACTGGGAGCTCATCAGACATGCAGATGCCTGGGGCCCACCCCGGCCTTCCAGACTCAGAATCTGCATTTTAAGAAGACCCTCTGTGATTCCTGAGTCCACAGAGTTCAGAGAAACCCTTTTTTAAGGTATTTCTCTTAGCCTCCACCAGGCTAAATTGAGTTTCAGCTTTCCAGTTAATATCTGCTGGGCTCAGACAGTAAAGAACCTGCCTGCAACTCAGGAGACCTGGGTTCAGTCCCTGGGTTGGGAAAATATCCTGGTGAAGGGAATGGCAACCCACTCCAGTCTTCTTGCCTGGAGAATCCCATGGACAGAGGAGCCTGGCGGGCTACAGTCCACGGGGTCACAAAGAGTCGGACAGGACTGAGGAACTCACACTTTCTTCTTACACTTCCACCCTTGAGTAAAGCATCACATTTCCTAGACTCTTAGTCCTCATCTGTAAACTGGGGATGCTAATGCTACTTAAGGTGTTACATTGAATAATAAACTAGAATTTGTCTTATAAATTGCAAATCACAGTCAAAACATTCAATTTTATTCTTAGGCTGCACCCTGACCCAACAATTGGGTTGTAAAGCTTTGAGAACAGGAAGAATTTCTGCTCTCCTTTTTTATCTTCTTTGAACCCTAAGGACAGCATTCCGCTTCAGAACCTCAGATACTTATCCCCCCCCAAAATTTTAAATTCCAGTTCCTGACACCCATCACTTTGACCTACTCCTCTGAGGTTCATCCCTCCAGATAACTGTGTTATTTCTCTGGCCATGAAGCCCTTTGTTACCATGGTGATGCATACATAATTATAACTGATGGGGCTTTCCTGGCCAGCCTTCCCGCCAGACAACACAGAAAACATACTACCCTTCTGTGTGTTACTCTCCCATAGGTGGGCAACAAGACCCTAGAAGTTTCTCAAACTTAAATATTCCTTCCACGATTACTATGGACCAACAACACACAGACAGATCAATGCGGAAGGAGAACTATTTGGGAGGAACTTGGTGGTCTGGGTTCTAGCACAAAGTCTGATACTGATCAGTAATTTGTCTCAAGACACTGGACTCCTCAGGACCCAGTCCCCCCCATATTGCACAGAGATGAGACAGCCCCCTTCTGTAATAGTCCAAGTTGATTTTAAGTGTCACTTAGCTGAGATTATTTAACAAAGCTTCCCAGCATTAAACATTAACACAGCTCTTTTTATAATGCAGTTCGTTATCATGCTAATAAATGATTAATTAGAATTCTCTGTCTGGGCCAATAATTTGGCAGGGCTTTTATGATTCATAATTTGTGCTGTGTTGTAAGGTTACCTCTCGAAACTGACATTCTAGCATTTATTGTTTTTTATTGCCTCTCTGAGGCGGCTTTGGAAGGAGACACCAGGTGACACATGTTTGAAAAGGGTTTAAAAGTTGGATGCAGTTGGAGTGGACGGTATTTCTCCAGTGGAGCACTGGACTGGAACTGCTGTGGACCTCAGTGTGCGTTTGAGCAGAATAGCCAGCGATGGATAACTCAGCGGTCTGTTTGGCCAATGCAACAGTTTGCAACGGCACGTCCTGCCTAGTGCCAGAAAGCAACTTCAACGCCGTGCTGAGCGCGGTGCTGAGCGCCGTCCTGACCACCCTGCTGGCTCTGGTGATGTTTTCCATGGGCTGCAACGTGGAGCTCAAGAAATTCCTCGGGCACATAAAGCGGCCGTGGGGCATCTGCATTGGCTTCCTCTGCCAGTTCGGGATCATGCCCCTCACAGGATTCATCCTCTCCGTGGCCTTTGACATCATCCCCATCCAAGCCGTCGTGGTCCTCATCATGGGATGCTGTCCAGGAGGAACTGCCTCCAACATCTTGGCCTATTGGGTGGACGGCGACATGGACCTGAGGTAAGACTTGTAAACCTCCCAGGACCGCATTAATGGCATTGAATTAACCTTCTCAGTAGCCTGTGGCATTGTGAATGCCCGTCTGCTCTGCCATGGATATGAGGTCCAGCTGAGACAAGAGATGAAATGCCTTTAACTTGCCTTCCTGCGTGGCTGCTGAGCTGTGTGAATTTAAGGGTTCTATTCTGTGTTCATGTTTTTGAATCTAACTCAGTTAATTGCTGCTTCTCTTTGGGAAAAGAGTCCAAGTTTTCCCAAAAAAGAAATTCTTTCCAACCCAGAAGCTACACCTGAGAAAGTTTTCCCTGGTATCAGGGGAAAAAAGCAAAAACTTTCTTTGCAGTGATGAGGAGTCTTGAATGCAATCATGAAATCAAACTGTCCAATAAACATTAGACCCCAGGATGAGACCATGACCAAAACAGCCAGTTTTTTTGGACAAGCTTTCTCTTGGTATAAAATCTAAAATAACATTTTTAAAAATGTGCATTTGCTTCACTTCTACTGGCATTAAATTAAAAAAAAGACTATAGCAGTTTTTTTAAAAAATTAGGCTTACCTTCCTATAAAATAAACAGAGGATGGTTCTCTGCTTCCCACAAAGTAATCTTAATTGCATTGTTTGTCTATTTCATCCTATGCTAATCTGAACTAGCACTGAGGGGGGAGAAAAACTAATCAGAATAAGGTGAAGCATTAATGGGAGGGGACCAAGAATTTTAATGCTGCAAGTTGAGTAGACAAATACATTTTTCCTTCCGTCACCATTCCTCATTTCCGGAGACAGGTGTGCATTTCTGCAAACCAGCTGGGTATCAAGGCAATGTGTGCTTATTAAATTCTGAGCAGTAGGCAACAGGCTCTGTTCACCCCCTCAGCAGCCACACTCAGAGGGACGCTCACGGTGAAGAAATGTAACCACCGCAAACTGTCAAGCTGGATTCCGGATTGACCTAGCACCTAGTGGGCATGCAGGAGCCCGCCACCTCAAGCTAGGCTGGTGCCTATTTCTCCAGAAGCTTTAGAAAAATCACACCAACCGTATATCTTCACGTTACATCTCTCTCACATAAGGAAGTACCATCTCTTCCTTGTAACAGATTTTTTTTTCCTAATGAAAGTCCTGTGAAGAGCAAAGGATGGCAAGTGCTGTTCAGGTTTAGTTAATCTGTGAACCGCCATATAGCAATAAGGCCTCCTTACATTTCAGCTTAGTGTGACCCGGATGGAGGCACAGGGGTGGGAATCTACAAGTGAGTCGAGGGGGGTGAAGTGAATTGAAGACAGGACTTTGCCACCAAACAGCTTTTATGTAATATTATGTGATGCAATTTTTCAACAAAATGAAAGAGCCTGTATCTCCACGTAAGGCTACACGTGTGATCATCTGTAAGACAGAAAAGTGTGTTTGGTGCTGAGTTGATCAGCTTTGGGGATAGATTCCCTTCTGGGGGTTGAAACAGTAAAACCTTATCTAAAGGTTCTCGCTCACACTTTCCTGTGGCTTAAGGGAAATGCTATTTCTCTGGAAACAGGGGATGACTATATAATCTTGCTTCCCTTGCATAACAATTCCTGTAAGAAATAAAAATATTAAGAAATAAGAGAGCCAGAAGTAGAGTTTGAAACTGCAGGGGAAAACCCCCAGCTGAATCAGGGCAGATGAATCCTTCAGCAAGTCAGAAGTCCTCTTATGGGACTGCAGTGCTGAAAATTAATTTTCGTCCTGGAAAATGTGCACTCCACTGATCCCCTTGTCTTGTGAACAGCACCAATACCCGCCCAGTGGGGTCATCATACCTCTCTAGCAATTCCACCTCTCTGGAACTCAAACAAGACCCAGCGAAAGGCGTGGCACACCCAAAGTAAATCCTGCTTGATCTCATAAACGTTCTTCACACAGGACCTACTTACTTGCCCAGTTCTCAAGCTTTGCTGTGCTTTTACCCAGCACAGAGGATGAGAAGCAGGAAGTTGGGGGTGGACGGGCAAGCTATTAGAGGGGCAGAATTGTGTCTCACAACAGCAAGGTTCCCCCAGACCCTGACCTCAGTTCAAATGTTAAAACGCCTCCAAAGAGAAGAAGGCAACTCACAAAGCAGCAGCTCTTCTCTTTTGTGACCCCATGGACTGTAGCCCCCAGGCTCCTCTGTGCATGGGATTCTCCAAGCAAGAATACTGGAATGGGTACCCCCTTCTCCAGAGGATCCCAACCCAGGGATCAAACCCAGGTCTCCTGCATTCCAGGCAGATTCTTTACTGTCTGAGCCACCAGGGAAGCCCTCAGTTCTTTTAGGGACAGACAGCTCTATGGACCCATCACCCAGAAGACACTGCTGCATTTTAGTGGAACAAGTAATACTGTATCAGGAATAATAATCCTTGAAAAGAGGTTAAATTAAACCACTATGAAGGCGATGAATTGCATCATATGTCTTGCATCTGTTAGAGGAAAAACTGTTGAAATATTTTTCTTTAGAAAATATATTTTAGAAAAGTATACTTCTAAATTTATTTTCTAACTTCAGAAAAATAGATTTTCTTTAGAGCAAATTAAGAAAGTGACATCTCAGCTATTGGGAAATGGTTTGCCAACATTTTTTATTCTTTCCTTGTGAGCAGTGGATAACTAAAGTCCCATGATCACATGTGTGGATATAATTCTATCTAACCTTTATATTTCCAGCTCTGTCCTCTGGGGACTTAAATTCTAGCAGTGGCAGCTGAGATGAGACTGATTATACCAACAGGCACCTGCGCTATTTGAGCAGATGCCACAGAACAGGAGCAAATCAGTATCATTAGGCTTTCACTTTCTTGGGTGTGGTTTCAGGGGAAAATCAAATTCTCTCTCTCACCCCATCATCTCTTCCAAAACCTGGGAAAGTGAAAGTTAAATCACTCCGTCGTGACCAACTCTTTGCAACACCATGGACTGCAGCCTACCACAAGTCTCCGTCCATGGGATTTTCCAGGCAAGAATACTGGAGTGCGGGGCCATTTCCTTCTCCAGGGGATCTTCGTGACCCAGGGTTTGAACCTGGGTCTCCCACATTGTAGGCAGAAGCTTTACTGTCTGAGCCACCAGGGAAGTCATTAATTTGCAGTCTCTGGTGACTACACACACACACACACACACATTACAAAATAGAGACCTTGCTAATAGGATCCTTGCTCACTGACGTAGTAGCTCAGCTCCTTCACTCCAGTCTAGAAAGTTGTCCTGGGAATCTGATCAGGAAACAGGTGTTTTCACCTGTTCTAGCCCTGTCACGGGTGGATTAGGCACAGAATGTCTCGGCGAGAAACAGAGGTGTTTTCAGGTAAATCAGCCAGAGGCCCAGGCTCACGGTTCTGGGAGCCCCACCCTCTGTGTCCGCTCTACACGCAGAGTCGCCCTGTTTTGGAATCTCCCCTTTCTTTAACCCTGGCTTGGGCACACCACCCGGGCTTCCCTGGTGGCCCAGTCCTTAAAGAATCCACCTGCAATGCATGAAACTGCCTGCAGTGCTGGAGATGGAGGTTCCATCCCTGGGTGGGGAGGATCCCCTGGAGAATGAAATGGCTACCCACTCCAGTATTCCTGTCTGGGGAATCCCATGGACAGAGGACCCTGGTGGACTACAGTCCATGGGGTCCCGAGAGCCAGGCAAGACTTAGCAAGTAAACCACCGCCACCCCACCCAAGGACTGATCCTTCCCATTTTCTTTTTTCTCACTTCTTTGGGGAATTGCTACCTGTGCACCCTTTCTCCCATTTCCCCCTAATTCCTTTATTGCTTTGCACAGCCGACTCCCTTCCATCATTTTCTAGGAAAGTAAGAAATTTTCTAGGAAAGCAGGAAATGTTTCTAGATTTTCCTGCCACCTCCTTTATTCCTTATCCAGGTGCTATTATATTTTCATCCTCCAGCTTTGCGTTCACTGTTATTTTAGTTGTTCTAGACTGACCCTCGGGCTTGTCACAAATTCAAAGCAGTTCCTTCCACTTCAACCACATATATGTCCAGCTCTCATTTAAGAATTAATTCAACACTATATGAATTTCCCTTTATTCTTCCCCTCAGAGGAACCAAGCCTTGCCTCTCTCTGCAGCATTTCTTTTTATTTACTGGCAAACACTTAGTAGACGCTATTAGGACCACTCACAGTATAAGCTCAGTTCAGTTCAGTTCAGTCGCTCAGTCATGTCTGACTCATTGTGACCCCATGGACTGCAGCACGCCAGGCCTCTCTGTCCATCACCAACATAGGGAGTTTACTCAAACTCATGTCCACTGAGTCGGTGATGCCATCCAACCAGTGTATTTTAATCCTCAAACTAATCCTCTGATAGGTTAGTGTTAATACTATTACTTTCTGCACTTGATAAATGATGAAATTAAGGCTCCAGACCTTGACAGAGGTAATAGTCAGTGTATGTGAGAGTCCAAATCAGAATCCAGACCTATCCATTTATCCCTGTCCAGACTCTGAGCCTCGGTTCCATGCTGACTCTATGTCATCGCTTCCGCTGTCCCACCTCACCTCTATTCACTTCTTGTGCTGTTTCAAATTTGGTGTTTCATTTCTAATATGTTTACAGTCTTTTGCAATTTTTATCACTGACTTCACTTGTCTTGCATACAGGTTTGTCCAACAGTGAGAACAACTAATTCAGGATTACATGACTACTTTGGTTGGTAAAGACCTCCCCTTTTATTACTTTGATCGTTAACTCCATCTTAATATGTTACTCTGATTAAGAGGTATTAAAAAAAAAGTCACCATCAGCAACGTATATCAGTAATGAAGTTCCACAATTACTTGAAAATTTAATTTCTTCTTATTCTTTGTACTTCTTGTTAAGAGTGATAATCAGAAGGGTACAGAATCATACGAATAAAACCGCATCTACTTTTTATAATGTATAGCAGAGATTCTCCAACTCTAGCTGCATCAGAATCATCTGGAGTGTTAGATCAACTGCAGATGGTGGACCCCACTCCAGAGTTTCTAATTCAACAGGTGCTGATACTGCTGGCCTTACAATCACACTTTGAGAACCACACTGGTTCTAACCCAGATCTCAAGGAAGAGACTCCACCCTTTCTGCACTCACCCACCCATCCCTGGTGGCTTTGTCTGGCTTTGTTCTTGGTACTGAGTTTTATAATGGCCAGACTACTCAGCAAGTGTCTCATTTATGTAGGGACTTGTTTCCTGGCTTTCACATTCTTTAAAAGATAGGAACACATCCTATAGAAGTTTTTTAAATCACCCAGAATGCTTAGAATTGCACTGAACATAATATTAAGACTATATGTACAACTGCTGGAGCACATCAAGGTAGGCAAAATGGATGATTTATTGTCAAATGCTCAATTTAGCGAAGATAATGGAAATGGGATAGGGTTTTTGTGGACAGAGCTATTTGCAAATGAAATGGGATACAGCTATTTGCAAAAGGAAATGGGATAGAGCATTTATGGACAGAACTATTGTGAATGCTGTCAGAAGCTTATGCAGGGTAATTACGACAAGGTCATGGCCAGTAATCTTGACCCTGGAATGATCTCTTCACTGTTTTAAAAATGTTTCATTGGGAGACGAAAGGAGGATTTCTGCTTAGTTATCTTCCATAAAATTTTCCAGCTAGTGTATGAAATTCAGTACTGCATCCAGAACTTAATTTCATCACTTGATTCCTTTCATGACCTGGAGATCCTGGTATATACCAATATGTTTGGCTTGTAGGAAAAAAGGCATGTAACATGTCTCAACCTCTAATTTATCATTTTGTTATTCTATTATTAATTTCTTCTTGATATAAGATAAATAGAATATGTCATGCTAAACATTATTCCTCAATCCACTCTCTGCAGCTAATGTCAAAGATGATTTATTCTATAGCAAACCAGTTATTTTTTAAAAGCAAATTTAACCAAAAACAGAGATGTGAAGCTTGCATTGCATGTGTGTTTCCTTGCATGTGGTGGTCTTTGGTACTTACCCACAAAAATGAAAGCATGAGGTGTAATTTAGTATGTGGCCATTGCAACCCTCAAAATCTGGTGGAAGGTGTGTGACCATGAAAATATAAATTAATTTTGAAGAAGATCCTTACTTTGTTATTAAACACTATAATTTATCTTTGATCTTATTCCATAGTTTATTCTTAGTATGTAAACAAAATTCTAGTATGCCAGAGAATATATTAAAGACACAAGATTGGGTAAGCTCCTCCTGGCTAATCAAATAAACAGACAAGAAGTTTGGAAGACATCATGCATAAAGGAATCACACAAACTAGGCCTGAAATTCAGGCTGTGCCATGTAAAGGACTGTGCACTTTGGCGTAAATGCTTTAATTGCTCTTAATTTGATTTTAATTTCAAAATGATAGTGATATTCTCCAAACTCATTCTACGAGGCCACCGTCACCCTAATACCAAAACCTGACAAAGATGCCACAAAAAAAGAAAACTACAGGCCAATATCACTGATGAACATAGATGCAAAAATTCTTAACAAAATTCTAGCAATCAGAATCCAACAACACATTAGAAAGATCATACACCATGACCAAGTGGGCTTTATCCCAGGGATGCAAGTATTCTTCAATATCCGCAAATCAATCAATGTAATTCACCACATTAACAAATTGAAAAATAAAAGTCATATAATTATCTCGCTAGATGCAGAGAAGGCCTTTGATAAAATTCAACATCCATTTATGATAAAAACTCTCCAGAAAGCAGGAATAGAAGGAATGTATCTCAACATAATAAAAGCTATATATGATATTCTCAACTTCATAGATTTTTCTTTTTAGGAAAATTAAATAAGAGTCTTTGTGAAAGTACCTTGAACATCTCTAGAAACAGAAGGGAAGGTCCAGGAAAGTTAGCTACTCTACTGACATCAAAGGGTTGGAATCTTAACAGTTTTTTAACTATTATGATTTGTTTCAGGCTACACTATTTTCAAATAACATGTTAATAAAAGCTATATACGACAAACCCACAGCAAACATTATCCTCAATGGTGAAAAACTGAAGCCTCATTTATTGCTTTCTTTTCATTCCAAAAAGAAAACAAGAAGGAAATAAATTCTCTTGGTAGTGAATAGGGCTAAGACAAGAATTTAAACCAAGAGGTTTCTTTTTTCTTATGTTTTCCTTATTCCAACGTAAATGCAAATGCATGGCACAGCACTTCCACTGCTGCCTCTTTGCTGTTTGTTGTTGTTGCTGTTGTTCATCTGCTCAGTCGAGTCTGACTCTGCGACCCCATGGACTGCAGAACGCCAGGCTTCCCTGTCCTTCACCACCTCCCGGAGCTTACTCTAACTCATGTCCATTGAGTTGGTGATACCATCCAACCATCTCCTCCTCTGTCATCCGCTTCTCCTCCTGCCTTCTCCTCCTTGCTCTTTGCAGAACTTCTGATGTTTTATATAAAATGACCTTTTCCTTTTGTTAATTTATCCTCCTACATTGCTCCTTAAAATCACGTATCTGAGTTGGTTTTCATCTCATTTCGAGTAATTCAACCCTTCTATTCTCGCGCCCTCTGCAGTGTCTTACACTCCCGGTGGCCACTAAATCTAAACCGCCCCCTTTTCCAGCTCCTGCCTCGGCCCCCCTCTTGGCCTCTGTGAAACTGCTCTTGCCAAACTCAAAACCATGATATAACTTCACAGATTGTCTTGGCAATGAGTTAGAATTGAAGCTTTTACAAAGAAATTTGAAAGAAAAATAAAGAGAGAAACAGACTTCCTCTCAAAAGGTGTTCTCATGGTTGAAAACAAACAGGATTCACTTTTCTCTTCACTGTGATCTAGGTAATGAACACTGCCCCCTTCTCCACCATGCTCTTGTCATCTCCACTCTGGAAAGCATATTGGATGTGCTGGAATAAAAGTAATTTGATTATGGGGATAACTTTAAATCCATCACAATTTATTTTTTTAAATAAAAGATAAAAGAGAGAATTTTTTTCCTTCTTATTTTCCTTTTGGATTAAAAGAAAGCAATAAATGAGAATTCAGTGAATGCTGAGGAATTTGGTGAAGTGATGAAAAATGTAAAGGAGGAGAGAGGGGGATAACTTGTCTATGAACTCCAAGATTTTACTTATAAGTAGGATCAAGCATGGTTTATGACAAATTAACTTATTATTCTGGCATAGAACTCTGCCTTTAGCATCCTCCTGTGTATGTAAGTTAAGGCAACCTGTCACCATAATAGACTGACCCTCTTGGAAAAACTTTACGTACATCCTCAGCACTGGTTACTGTTACACTATTTTAGGTCTACTGAGATGAAATTTTTTTTTTCTAAATCCTTTAAATGTATTTTAAATGAGTTCATTCTGTTGTTTGTTTGTTTGTTTTTAAAAAAAATATTATCAGGCAAGTTAAGCCCCCTGATAAACATTGCCCTATTCTTTATTTTGCAAAAACTGGGGTTTGGGGGGGCAGGATGGGGGAAGCTGGTGGTATAAGTAATTTAATATTTTCCTTGAAGTCCATGTATAATCCCTTTAAGAAATTACTACTCTGATAGTCTCAGTGCTACAACTATTAGAGGGCTTTTCAGAAAAATTTCTCTCTACTGAAACACAGCACACACACATACACACACACACATACCCAGTGGCCAGACAGGGTGAGGGCTAGCTGGCTTTTAATGAGCTCCTTGAATCATTCTAAGCGCTGGACACACTGGGTCCCTCAGCCTGTGAGGTGGTAACGGTTATGATCTTCATTTCTCAGAGAAGGAAACTGGCCAAGAGAAGTCAAGTAAGCTAAGAATCACACAGGTGGCCAGCCCTGTTTCCGAGCTGGGCAGGGTTCGGCCCAGCCATCTAAGGGCCCCATTTACTGGGAAGAGTCTATGCACCCACCACTACCACCACCACCACACCCCGAGTACCTTGCAGAGACTGGAAGACCCCCTTAACCCGAAAGCCCTCCATCCCCGCAGTGCTGCTGAAGAAGCATCATTCCACACCCTCCACTCCAGAGCCGACGCCCTCCTATCAGCCAGGCCCACTCATTCACACGCGGATGCTCTTGTGAGGAGACTCCCAGACCTTGGTTCTCTTTGAAGTTTTTTATATATAACTGTACTTGTTTATTCTGTATTTTTGGCTGCCTGGGTCTTTGCGGCCTTGTGTAGGCTTTTCTCTAGTTGCGGCGAGCGGGGGTTACTCTTGGTTACGATGGTCGGGCTTCGCGGGGGCCTCTCTCTCTGCAGAGCTCAGGCTGTAGGTGCTTGGGCCTCAGTCACTGTGCTCCACAGGCCCAGTAGCTGTGGCTCCTGGGCTTAGTTGCCCCACGGTGTACAGGATCTTCCCGGCCCAGGGAATGAACCCATTTGCCCCATGTTGGCAGATGAATTCTTATCCACTGCACCACCAGGGAAGACCCAGACCCTGGTTCTGCTGAACTCCATTTGTTCATTCTCTTAGCAGAAGTAGAAATGAGGTTCACTCTGCCTGCTCTCCTGGTCTCTTTGGTTTTTGAAGTCAGTTTCCTCTCCTTTTCTCAAGCTTTAGGGGGGTGGGGGTGGGTTGAGGAATAGTTTGACTCCTTTAAGGAAAGACACCGAGACTTCTTCCCTTGGACATTTGTTCTCCTTCAGGGGCTGTGGAGACCCATCTCATCTCAAGCTGGACAGACACGCCAAAGCCCATGAAGTCTTGGCAGGTGTAAATATGTTTGCTGTTCTCTGATTGGAGGTTCTCAGGGCAACATGCCCAAGCACCTTGTGCCTCATTTAACAATGAGTTTAAGTTGTCACGAAATGTCTTCTCTGATGCTTGAGAAGCAATGGAAAGTGAAAGAGTCAGTTGCTCTATCGTGTCTGACTCTTTGTGAACCCCATGGACTGTAGCCCTCCAGGTTCCTCTGTCCATGGGATTCTCCAGGCAAGAATACTGGAGTGGGTTGCTATTTCCTTCTCCAGGGGATCTTCCCAACCCAGGAATCTAACCTGAGTCTCCCGCATTGCAGGCAGATCCTTTAATGTCTGAACCACCAAGGGAGGTCCGAGAAGCAATGGGGAGGGAGACAAAATAAAAAGAACTTGTTACAGATCTCACCATCTTGTCCCTGGCATGGCCTGCATGTGGCCAGGATATGTATATCTCCATCCATCAGACCAGATGGCATGGTTTGGAGAGAGTCTTTGGCAGGACTTTCTGATCATAGATTGAGAAAGGAAACCCCCTCTCCCCTGGGAAGCCCAGGTGGCCGTGTCAGCTTGCCCATCTCCTTCCAGCGTCAGCATGACCACCTGCTCCACGCTGCTCGCCCTGGGGATGATGCCGCTGTGCCTGTTAATCTACACCAAAATGTGGGTCGACGCAGGGATGATCGTGATCCCCTACGATAACATAGGTAAGTCACTTGTCGGGCCAGACCCTGAGCCTGGCCAGGCTCCCCGCTGCTTGTCCCTGGCTAGCTTCTCAGGCCAGGCTCAGCCTCAGCTAGACCTCACCTCTCCCACCCTCTATAGTCTTTGCATGCTCGCTCTTTGGAAGAAAAGTTAGGACAAACCTAGCCAGTGTATTAAAAAGCAGAGGCACCACTTTGCTAAAAAAGGTCCATATAGTCAAAGATATAGTTTTTCCAGTAATCGTGTGTGGATGTGAGAGTTGGACCCATAAAGAAAGCTGAGCACTGAAGAATTGATGCTTTTGAACTGTGGTGTTGGAAAAGACTATTGAGAGTCCCTTGGACTGCAAGGAGATTCAGCCAGTCCATCCTAAAGGAGATCAGTCCTGAATATTCATTGGAAGCACTGATGCTGAAGCTGAAGCTCTAGTACTCTGACCACCTGATGTGAAGAACTGACTCATTGGAAAAGACCCTGATTCTGGGAAAGATTGAAGACAGGGGGGAAAGGGGGTGGCAGAGGATGAGATAGTTGGATGGCATCACTGACTCAATGGACATGAGTTTGAGCAAACTCCTTGAGATGCTGAAGGACAGGGAAGCCTGGTGTGCTGCAGTCCATGGGGTCTGCAAAGAACCAGACGTGACTTAGTGACTGAACAACAGCAAAGGATGTTAGGGCAAGTCTCGCCTGCGTTTGAATGAGGATTAGCAGAATCTGAATTCCAAACCTTGAGCCCACGGGAGAATCAGTTTTTCCTCCACTGAAATCACCAGGGAGAGGGGACAGCCATCTGGACCTAAGGGGACTGGAGCCTAGTGCACAGGAGGCTCTGTCCTTCCCATAACCCAGAGTACAACTAATCCAGGGGGAATGAGTTTGCTCCCAAAGATTCAAGTTAAAGAAATCCAGAAAAACATTCCACTAACGATTTCAAAATAGGGCACCCCGTAAGCAACAGCCATGAGTAGCCTTCAGGTGAAACACACTGTTTATAACTGTCCCCTGGGGCCTGTGTCTTGATTCAGAAGATGATCTACTGACCCAGCTTGTGTATCGGGTCCCAGGAGGCCAGTGTGTGAGCTGTAACTCCGTGTCCACTTGTCTCAGCTCCCAGATGGTCACCTCCACACCCAAAGGGCATTTTTCTGTTTCTAAGGGAAAAAATAATGGTGGGAGATTAGGTCCCTGGTGGAATGTGGGGTGAAGGGCAGACAGGATAGTTCCTGGTCAACAAAAAGCAGGTATTGGCCAGAACCAGGACCATGGCAGCTGAGATGTGGGTGAGTTAGTACGTCAGGACCCATCGCTGGTATGCTAATAGTCTCTTCTCTGCTGCCCTTGGAGACACGCGTCTCCCTAATGGGCTGCCACAGAGAGGTGTGGAGGTCCCATGGAAGGGCGCACTTGAGCAAAGATGGAATGGTGCCTCAGAAAGATGGTTGGTTGTAAAAAGGATTCCTGTTGGCATGGGAAGCTGTCCTGGATGGCTTGCATTTCTAAGAAAGATTGGTTCTGTGATTTAAAAAAAAACAAGATTCAGGTCTACACAACTGAATCAGAACAAACTTCGGCACACCCCTGGGGACAATCTGTATTGCAGTATCTTCAGATGGTCCAACCATGGCCGTTAGACAACCCCTGCCCCATCCCTCCCCAAAAGCAGTTCTTTTTGGCACACGTGTTCAGTATGGGATTTGCCCTCCGGTGGCCCTTCTACTGACCCCAGGGAACTCCTTTCTGCCAGGTGTCATCTACTGCAAGTAGGCCTTAGCTGACCCTGCACAACCACCTGCCTGGGCTTCATGCTGCTCAACCCCCAGTCTGCTGCCTGGGAAGGGCACCTTCCTAAAGAGTACAATTTGTTTGAGTGGTGTACACTTCTCACAGAACCTGTCTGCTGAATGAGAATTTTTAATTCTAAATCACTTGTTGTTTAAGAAAAATATTAAGTCTTAAAGTATCCTCCTCTTAATATTCATTCCCTTCTGGGAAATGCCCCATGGCAACATTGGGAAATTCTAACTATGGTGTGAATGACTGATAGCAAGGAAAAGAAAGTGAGAAAGAGTCATTAGTACCCCAAAGGGGAAAGACGTCTTCATGCAAGACGTGAAGGGCAAAAAGAAAAGAAAGTAGAAGTGAAGAGAAACAGAGAGGAAAGATTTTTAAAAATCTTCAGTGAGAGCCCGCCAAACAAAGATATTAATTCCACTTATTCACCATTTTGTCTGAGCTGTTTTCCAACCTAATCTTCTTGCTATCCTTTAATGTGGAGAACACACAGCCCGATTAATGAGCAAGACGTTATCACGACTTTTTCAACGAGGCAATTTAGGCTCAGGGCATATGTTTAATTTGTCCAAGATGACAGGGAAGCTGGGAATAGCCCTCCCGTCTGCTCTCACCCTGCTCCCTGGGCAGAGCCACTGTGTCCAGCTCCCATACGGTGCTTCCGACGTTCTCATAACTCAGCAAACATACCCTGAGTCCCTTCAGAGGACGAGAGCTGGGTAGAGACCAAGGCCACTTGCGCAGCCGGTAACACCGCAAACACTGCAGCAAGCTGCTGTTTCTGCTCCTCCCTCAAAGCATTTGAAGAAGTCTAGGACCAGGAATCATGTGTCCCCTTCACCATTGGATTCTCACATTGGCACCTTGAGACAGAATGTCACCCATTCCACAGATGGGGAAACCAAGGCTCAGGGCCATAAAGGACTCACAGTTCTCACAGTTTGTGAATAAGGTCCAGCTCTGGGTCTGTCTGGCTCCAGGTTCCACTACGTGACGCTGTTCCCCATTCTTTTTCCTTCTCTTTTTTTCTTTCTCCCTTCTTCCCTCTGGTACCTGCCATGTAAACTTGATTAAAGACCCAATTATGGTTCAAATGGCACGACTGTAAGCAGATGCTTTCGCATCAATATAGACGGGTATTTGCCACAGAGAGCTCAGGCACACGGGGAATAAGGTACACAAGATCCAGCCTGCGGGGGAGTAAAGGATGGCAACAACCCACCTTTCCAGGCAGGAGTCCTACACTCTGAAAGAGACGAAGGGCAAAGGGTGTCTTTTCCGGCCAACTTTGAGTCAACTTTCAAACTTTATGGATCAAGAGAGGAAATGCAATTCTGCCATCAACTTGAGCAGCGGGTCCTGCTTGCATGTGTATCCTGCAGCCTCAGGCTGCCCCCAAAAGATAAAGACTCAGCAAGGAGGGGCCAACCATGGAGCTGGGCTGCTTTTGCACAGACCCAACATTGACAAATACATCACCAAAGCCCAGTCACACTCACATCCCAATCACAGTATCAGTCCCCAGATGGAGGACGCTACAGGACAGCTGATATGTGTCAGCATGGTTTCCCTTTAAGGCGGACAAACATCCCTTTAGGGAGCAGTCTGGAGACCCAGAGGAAGACTGTTCCTCCCAAGAGAAGGATGCAAGGACCCCCGAGGGGACTTTTCTAGGAGCTCTTACCAGCATGCCCATCAGCGACCCTTTCTCACTTCCTTTATCCCACCATTTTCTCCTCCTCCTTTCATTGCTATTTCTTTTTCCTTTTCCTGCTGCTGGCGCGCTTAGCTGTTACTTAATCCTGTTGTGTGATTTCTGGGAAAACGTCATTGCAGACCCTTATACTGCCAGGAGGGCCAGAAGGCTGCAAAGACATTATGTTTTTATCATTATTATCTTCGTTTTAAATTGACATGTACAGCCCTGGAATCTAGAATCCATTTCCCAGTCCTAGTTCAATCTACCCCAGTACACCAAGCAACACCCACTCTCAGAATGGCATTATTCGACTCCACTTTCTCCTGGTGCTTTCAAAGGATGTCTGAAAAAGAAACCGCCTGTGAGAAGTTACAAGTTGTATGGTGGTATATTACATAAAAGCAGCCATTGGACAAATGAGTGTTCAGCAATAAGGAGAAACAAACCACATGTCGCAAGAACAGCAGTAAATTTAACATGGGGAAATTGAAGTATGACTCTTATCTGGCTGGGTGAGCACGTTCCTGCAAAGAAGTATAATTACTTGAGAGGTCGCCAAATATATTATCTCATGGAAAATTTAAAGCATCTTTTTCAACCTATTGTCTCACCTCTCTGCTGCAGGTTTGAATCACCCTAGTCAATCTTAACTCAAAGTCATTAGCCACAGAATGCCTGCAGAATCCTGAACTTTTTGGCTCAGAGGTTAAAGCGTCTGCCTCCAATGAGGGAGACCTGGGTTCGATCCCTGAGTCAGGAAGATCCCCTGGAGAAGGAAATGGCAACCCACTCCAGTATTCTTGCCTGGAAAATCCCATGAACTGAGGAGCCTGGTGGTTTGCAGTCCACAGGGTCACAAAGAGTCAGACACGACTGAATGACTTTACTTACTTACTTACTGTGAAGTAACAGACAGATGTTAATTATCATCGTTGTACACCTCAAGAATACACACACACACTTTGAAAAGATATTTTTCATAGGATATAAAACTCCAAAGCCGAATAAGCCAACAACTTGACACTGTCAATGCTGACAAGTTGAAACTAAAAGATATCAATTGATAGTATAAGGAAGTCCAAAAAAATTAATCTAGGATTTAGGGGAAGGATTTATATCATCAATATAATCCATTTTTCCACCAGAAATATTGAATTATTTACTGGAGCAGGTGAAGAAGTAGAGTTTGGGGGAGGGTGTTTGTGTTTCAATCACTTAGTGTATTCAAGAAAGGAGTCTGACCTACACCCTCAGCCTTTTGGAGACCGCCTGTTCTTGTTTCCATCTTGCCTGTGCTGCCTGCTGTCAACCACACTGCCCTCCATCACTTTCAGGTATATCTCTGGTGGCTCTCGTTGTTCCCGTCTCCCTGGGAATGTATGTAAACCACAAGTGGCCCCGTAAAGCCAAGATCATCCTTAAGGTAAGCGTCCCACGTCACTCAAGGCACAGGCATGACACCCAATGCCCCAACGTGTGCGCTGCAATGACGCGTCTCTCCATCAGTTGAACTGGTTTTCTCGCTGGATCAGAAAGCCCCTTCTAAGGGGCCTTTGTTAGTAGACATGCAGCCCACTTCTCTGGAATGCCCTTCCCTGTCCACATGGCAAGTTTCTATCCACCCTTTGGGATTCCCAGTTCACCCCATTCAAATGTCACCTCTTGGCTTTTTTCTACTCTGTACACCTACAGCACTTTATTTCACCTCTGCTATGTGGGTTTGCTGGAGAAGGCGATGGTACCCCGCTCTAGTACTCTTGCCTGGAAAATCCCATGGACAGAGGAGCCTGGTGGGCTGCAGTCCATGGTGTCATACAGAATTGGACATGACTGAAGTGACTTAGCAGCAGCAGCAGCAGCATTTGGGTTTTTATTAAAAAATATATCTAGACGGCTGTCTTAGAAAATAGGTCATGTCTTTCCCTCCCCTGTATCTGTATGGCCAATCCTGCTAAGTCACTTCAGTCGTGTCCGACTCTATGTGACCCCATAGACGGCAGCCCACTAGGCTCCCCCATCCCTGGGATTCTCCAAGCAAGAACACTGGAGTGGGTTGCCATTTCCTTCTCCAATGTATGAAAGCGAAAAGTGAAAGGGAAGTCACTCAGTCGTGTCCGACTCTTCGTGACTCCATGGACTGCAGCCTACCAGGCTCCTCTGTCCATGGGATTTTCCAGGCAAGATTACTGGAGTGGGGTGCCATCACCTTCTCCAAGGACCAATCCAGTGCCTGGCAATTGATAGACTTTATATTTATATAAATTATATATGTGTGTGTGTGTGTATGTGGGTAAGTGTATATATATATAGATATAAAATATATTAAATATATAATGTGTGTATATTATACACATATATAGATAGAAAATGATACAATGATACATATATATATATATATATATATACACAAACAAATGATATATATAATGAGTAACCACTCATTCCCTTTTACCAACTATATTCTAACCAGAAAGATGGACATAGATGATACAGATATGTAGACATGGGCCGTATGTTTGGCTGAGTCCCTTCACTGTTCGCCTGAAACTATCACAGCACTGTTAATTGGCCATACCCCAATACAAAATAAAAAGCTCAAAAGGAAAAAAAAAAGATGTATATATATATATATATATATATATATATATATGGACAGATTCCACTTCCTAGTGGGTAAAATAAGCCATTTAGTGTTCTTTTTTTCCTCTCACCAAAAAAAAAAAAAATTATCCTCTCCATTTTTTTCTTTTTCTAATGTGAAAAGGAGAAAGCAATAACTCTGGTTTGGCTCGCCCATGCCTTTTTAACTTTCATAGAGTTTCATCTCCATTTTCTCATTACCAAGACCATCATAAAAGGCGACTAGGGCAGGATTTCATCTTCAATCCTAGATGAAAAAGCTGTGACTCGGAGAGGTTTCATGACTGACCTAAGGAAGGCAGGCACGGGGAGGTGAATTTGGAAGCCAGGTCTTCTGATTCTTCTGGAGGGGGTTCTCCTCTGCTGCGACAAGGATGATTTGCAAGTAGAACGTCTTCGGGCTAACTGAGATCAAGAGCACTCTGTGTCCCGTAAATCTTCCTGTAACTGGAAGCGTGGGCAAGCACCAGCATTTCCCATGGGTCTACCATGACCACTGGGCAGGAGACACAGAGGGGTCACTGTTCTCATTTTCCCAGAAGGACAGAGAGCCTGAGGCTTCTTCTCCCAAAAGAGCGCTTGAGTCTGCTTTGACTCACGATTGTTGGTCCTGTCGTGTCTTTCTTCCAGATTGGATCCGTCACCGGCGCCCTGCTCATAGTGCTGATAGCCGTGGTTGGAGGCGTGCTCTACCAGAGCGCCTGGATCATACAGCCCAAACTCTGGATCATAGGAACCATATTTCCCATAGCTGGCTACTCCTTAGGGTTTGTTCTGGCCAGGATAGCCGGTCAGTCCTGGCACAGGTACGGTGTTTTTAGTAAATCAGGCTAGGAATTTTCTTCTGTAATAGCCACTGTATTCTTCTGCTCCGTGTGGGTGTGTGCACAGGCGCTCAGCAGAGTCCACCTCTTTGCAACCTCATGGACTGTAGCCCGCCAGGCTCCTCCCTCCATGAAATTTCTCAGGCAAGAATGCTGGAGTGGGTTGCCTTTTCCTACTCTAAGAGATCTTCCCGATCCAGGGATCAAACCTGCATCTCCTGCATCAGCAGGCAGATTCTTTACCACTGAGCCCCCTGGGAAGCCCAATTCATTTGCTAGGGCTGCTCAAATGAAGCACCAAAAACTGAGAGGCTTCAACAGCAGAAATGTGTCTCCCAGCTCTAGAGGATAGATGTCCAGACTCTGGGTGCCAGCAGGATTGGTCCTTTATGAGGAATAAAGGCGAGTCTGTTCAGGTCCCTGCCCTTGGCTGAGGGATGCATCTTCCTGCTTCTCCTCACATTGCCTTCTTTCTAAGGCTGTCTCTATGTTCATATCCCCCGTTTTCATAAGGACACTGGTCGTATTGAACTAGGGTACATCGAGATCATCCGTCTTCACTATTAATAATTGTCTCTTTAGTGACCTTATCTCCAAATAGTGTCAAAATCTGAGGTCCTGAGGGTTAGGACCTTTAACATATGCATCTAGGAAAAGACAATTCAACCTAGAACAGCTGCAAATACAAGGCAAATTCAAAATTTCTCACCTGTCATAACATTCACCCTATTTCTGAATACACCACTCTGAGTAGATGATTCATTCCTAAATTATGCACATTCCCCAGAAAGACAACACCAACACCGACTGCCTCTTGTTGTTCAGATCCTCCTGGACCCCTCCCCATACAGCGCCTGTTGAGCTCTCTGCAGTCACATACGCTTATTCTCCAAACCAAATGACTTCAACAGAAGCATCCACATCGGCCTTGTGACCTACAAGGCTCCTCTAGGTGAACTCACGATCCACACAGGTTTTAGCGCGTGTGGGCCGCTACAAGGAAGCATATTTCATCTCTAACCAGCAATCGGAATGTAGTTTTATAATTCTTATTTATATAAAATTTATTCAGTATTATGTTGAATAAGTATATATTACTTATAAATGAATATTATCCAATATATTAAATATAACATAAGTAAACTATACAACTGGCGTGACTGAGCAGACATGCACGCTCAAGATATTGAATATAGCTCCCTGTGTAGCGGGTCCCCTTGTTGATTATCTCCTTTATATGTAGTGGTGTGTAACTGTTAATCCCAAACTCCTGGTTTACCCCTCCCCGCCCTCCGCCATCCCCTTGGGTAACCATAAGTCTTCTACACTCATATCTGCTTCTCATGTTACACAATACCAAAGCAACAACACCCAGAACCAACCGGTGGAAACCCTGGCTCTCTGGACCTCTCCTTCAGGTGCCGAACCGTCGCTTTGGAAACAGGGATGCAGAACACGCAGCTGTGCTCCACCATCGTCCAGCTCTCCTTCACCCCCGAGGAGCTCAACCTCATATTCACCTTCCCCCTCATCTACAGCGTCTTCCAGATCGCCGCGGCAGCGCTGTTCCTGGCAGGTGAGGAACACTTACAGGCACGTTTCACGGCGATGCACTTCCTTGAGGAATCCTGAAGTTGCCAGTAGGCATTTTTAAATTCCCTGTTTCTGGTGTGAAATAAGTGGGTGGTAAACGTCACCCATATTATTATGACTTGATATTAAGCATATCGAGATGATGTACTGAAAAAAGTGATTCCCTGGAGTAGGAAATGGCAACCCATTCCAGTGTTCTGGCCTGAGAAATTCCATGGACTGGAGGGTTACGGTCCACGGGGTTGCAAAGGTCAGATACAGTGAGTGACTGAGCGTGCACAGAAACACTCACACACACATATAGCTTATTTATCAGAAAATTGGTGTAACAAGAGACATTTATGAGGCTAAGTTATATTGGAAGACATATATGTGTGCATATATTATATATATATATATATCACGACTGAAGCGACTTAGCGCAGCAACAGCATGTATATATTTATACATATTTTAGTAGCCATACAGTTGAAATGGTTGAAGCACACTCATTCTTTATTTCAAGTATGAGGAATAGCAAGTCTGATTTTTTTTTTTTTATTCTAACGTAGCACATAGCTTTGATCCATTAGTCCCTGCCACTTGCCAGCCTTCACCCACCTGAAACTTTACTCAACATTTTCTAATGACTGGTGATATTTGACCTTTGTTTTCAAACTCTGGTTTTATTTTTAATAAAGGAACTTCACCTTTAAGCTTCATAGCCCTTTAACAGGGACAGCATAGTGAAGGCGGATGAAAAATTAACATGACTCTTAAGTAATCCAATGACCAGAGGTACAGTTTTGTTTTTTCACTTAGCTCCAGTAGGTATTCAACTGGCCCATGGGAGCTAATCATTCTCCGCGCTGCAGTCTTGAATGTCATTCTTGAAGCACAGTTTTCCTTCCTAGAATAGGACCCTCTGGATCCATTAGAAACGTTCCACTGAGTTATCACCGGTCCAGGACAGAGGGCTCCATGGCCTAATTACCTTGTTTTCTCTTTGTTGGTGATGCACCCAATTTGGTGCACTGTGGGATTTTTCCAAATAACTGCTAGCAGCGTCTACCAGATAAACCAGAGAAAGTAGACTCGTGACGGAATAGTCACATGGATTTACTAGTTCAATAACTAATTCAACAGGGATTAAGAGATAAGCTGAAGGGATAATGGAAAAGTGGGTAATACCATTGGTCATATATTTTGCCACAGTTTTAGCAGCAAAAACATAAACAAGGAGGCGCTTCTCCTAAGGACATGCAGTGCTAAGAAACATATTTTGGTGAAAAGATTATAAGTCTAAATGTTTTTTGGACCAATGAAAGAAAAGAAGGACAGGAAGAAGGAAGGAAAAAAGGAAGGAGGAGATAGTTTGGCTAAATAAAATCAGTGCTAAGGTGAGGATTCCTGGCTCAAAACAGTTCGTAATAAAAGTAGAATATTTTAATTAACCGCAAGTTCAAGTCAATAGAGTCAATAGCTCAGTGGCTTTGAAACTTATTGATTAGAAGTGTGGGGACCAACCATGGAGATGCTGATCCTGACATATTAAGGCCTTGGAAGCAGCTGTTGTCATTCTCAGCTGTGTGTCATCACAAGAGTTGGCCTTTACTGATCTCCTGGTCATCTCCCAAGATTGTACTACACACTTGAGCATTTTATCTCACAATTGCCCTATGAGATAGATAGCACTATTATATCAATTTTAAGTGTGAGGTACTGGAATCTGAGGGTGCCAATAAATAACACCATCTCTTCCCCTATTGACTTTAGAACCAAATGAGAAGTAGAAGGGGAAAAAAATCAGATACTTAGATAACAAAATAGCACGTTTATCGCATTCAGTCGATGAAGTTTAATTAGAAAATACAGCTGGCAACAGTGACCAGATTGGGCTTGTTAATACCACCCCTTTTCATTGCTTTCCACGGGTGCATTTAACACACAGATACACCAACTGCAGGCTAGTCTGTCCAGGTGTGAGCCAATCTCAAAATTATGCTGACAAATGGCTGTGATGAGAGACTAGCAGCTTCATGGAAGAGAGGAAGGCTGATCACCCATCAGCCAAGGCCCCACTATCATGGGAAGAAGTGAGTGAAGGCTGGGAGAGACAGTTATTCCAGCTCAACTCCTCCAACACAGACCAGTGGACAAGGTCTTGACAATGCACCTTAGCTCATCTGCTGAGGACCTGAGCATAGCTGGGAGATGGTAGGGACAGAAGACACGCTCGCCGTGGTTGTTACTGGTTAGTACCAGGAGCCTAACTGATGCCTGCCGAAATCAGGTGAGCACACAGCCCCTAGTTGTATGCTGGGGCCTTCTGAGGTGCAATCGCCCCTCTTACCATGAGTGATCCACGGAACTCAGAGTGGGGGTCGTGCTCCCTAGTTGCCTCCCGCCCACAAAAAATGCCAACTGTTTTTAGAGTCACCAGTTATAACACCTGTCCAATGTAAGTTGGCAGCTGATCACTATGAAATTTGCTTCATCTGCTGTGTATTGTCTTCTAGCGTACGTGGTATACAAGAAATATTTTAGGAAAAACAATGTGGAATTTCTGGAGAGCAGAGAAAATGAACCGGTACCTCAGTCATCGTTCCAACAGGTCAATAAAGGATTTCAACCAGACGCAAAGCAAACACCAGTGGACCAAAAAGCACCCTAAAGAATATGCTTCAGCTCTAACAATACTTAATTGTTTGTTTGAATAGGATATTTGGCAGAAAAAAAGTTACAGTGAAAATTTAAATTTGAGTTGAATTCATGTATTGGTTTTTCTACCAAGCAACTGGTGATCCAAATATGTAATGTAACAAATATTTGTACACATGTATGTGATTATATTTATATATATACACACACATATGTATACACTGGTTTTGAATATGGCCCCAAAATATCCTTGAACATCAGACTAAACTCAACATAGGACACACTGAGAATTTAAAAACCAAGTTAGAATTCAGCCCATAACTCGACAGGGATTTTGTACCTGTGTCTCTCGGCCTTGGGAGTCCAATGATGCTCACTTGATTTCTTGTAGGAAAAACAGAATTCTTCAAATTCAATGGCTTGCGTTTGGCAGAGCTCTTTGAGCCCTGGAGATTGCCCATATGACTCTGGTTGCTATGACAGCTAGCTGGTTCATAGGAAGCCGCCACAGTAGACATTGCAGAGCAGAGAGGGGGCAGGAGGCACAGAGAGCAGGAGATGCACCGGAAGAAACAAGACTGCTCTGGCGGGTGAACTCCATTCAATGGGAGATCATGGCAAATACAAGGAAAAGCAAAAAAACAAACAAACAAACAAAACAAACAAACAAACAAAAAGCCAGAAACGTGCTTGAAATGTGAGACCAGAGTCAATGAGATACACAGGAGTAAGCAGCAGGAAGAATGAAGCCCAGGAGCCAGGGGGGAATTGAGTAAGGTATCACACGGTGTTTGAGGAAGAGGAGGACAAACCCAGGGCCCAGAAGTGGGAAGGGCATCACTAGCCGAGTCCCTGGGCTGCTCTAAACAGGTCTAACAAGAGGAAGCAAAGAGGATTTGGACAACAGCAGCGAGGTTTCAGGGAAAATGAGAAACAGCTGGCCAACAGTTGTGTCTCCATCACCAGGCTAATTTAACCTCCTTTCCTTCACTCTGCAGCGATCATTCTCAATTCAGCTCAGAGTGGGCTAGTTCCATTTTCTATTGGGTTGACCCAAAAAAATTCATTTGGGTTTTTCCATAAGACGGTACAGAAAAAACCCAAAAGAGGTTTTTGGCCAACCCAATACTCGGCCATTTTTCACTGCCCCATCCATTCCCTTTCGGACATCTTGGTTTCCAAGGGCCTTTTGCATTTGGTTGGTGTGAGTTCGGGTCAAGCTGGTGCCTCAACATTACAGGATCATGAATTATAGGTCAGCTGTTAGCTCTTCCAGTATCAATGGGGAGGGACTCTGCTTTTAAATGTGTCCCATTTATGCCTCGTTATACTAGGTTCACACTTACAATTTCATGAGTCCTCTGTATGCGTCCATCGTTAGGCAAACATATTAAATAGAACTAGGGATTTATTTAAAGGCTAGTAGGGGAGAGGTTTTACCAATCTTCCTATTAGGGAGGGTCAAAGACTATTGTTCCAAATGGTGCAAAAGGAAGAGTTTCGGTCTGTCAACTTCTTCCTACACTTCTCTCATCAAATGGGAAGCAGGCAGGTGCATTAAAGACACGCCATGAACTATATCATAATTTCAAGATGCCCAAAGTCAAGGGCCTGGATGCCAGCAGCTGCAGCAAGCAGATTTTCTCCTCCATGTTCATCAAGATATGTAAGTCAAACAGAATTTGGCTCTCTTATACAACGTAGTATCTTGTGAGTTGCAGTTTTTTTTCCTAATGTGCTAGAGGGAAGAAAAATAGCTGAGCTTTCTCAAATGAAAGCTCTATTTTTAAATGGGTTTGAAAGCCTGATTAAATTATGTATTTTATTGCCTCTGTGGGTATCCTATTAAATGAATATTTTATTTTAAAGGCTTGAATAAATGAAAATAATTTTTGTAATGACTGGGCTGGTCTATTTGGATCTTTGCAACCACTGTCTTCAGTGTTCAGTTCCAGAGTCATTAGTAAGGTGAGGTTTTTCAAATGTTCAATTGTTTCTCAAAATGTGCCTGAAAGAAACTCTTCATTAAACACTCTAATAATTAGTTCTCCCACTGATACAGATTGAGGTGGTCCCCCAGAAAATCATACTAGAGGAATATTAACCAAAGATTCTTAAAAACAGGGTGGCAGTGCCTGATTTTAAATAACAGTAAAAGTCCAGTGGCTCAGTGTCCAAGAACCCACCTGCCAGTGCAGGAGATGCGGGAGACACAGGTCCCACCCCTGGGTCAGGCAGATCCCCGGAGGAGGAATGGCAGCTCACGCCAGTGTTCTTGCTTGAGAATCCCATGGACAGAGGAGCCTGGCGAGCTACAGAGAGTCAGACACAGCTAACCACACACACAAATAAGACCACCACCACCACCACTTTCTATGAAACATGTGCAGAGAGAGAGAGAGAGACAGAGAGATGCAGAGATACGGAGAGAGACGGAGATACTTCATTTATGGTCGTGGTGCATTAAAACCTTTCTCGTCGACAAGACTTGAAGAAATGCAGGTTATGACCTTCATTTGGCTGCTCACAGACACCCCGTGCTCTCCACTGGGAAACTCACTCTCTTCTAGAAGGGAACAATTCACCTTTCTGGGAATATCTGGCGTCCCATTGCCTCTTAAACTTTTACTTCTCAAGAACCACATTAGCTTAGAACAAAGGTCTTCAAGCTGTAGTATGGTGTTCCCAGTACATGAAATTGTCCCAGGAGTATGGAGGCATGGATGGGGAAACAGGTCCAATTTCATCAGTTTGCATGCGTACACTTTCCCAAAGCTCCCCTGCTTAAATACCCCAAAGCTTGAGATGCCCTGGGTTCTCCCTTCTCACCCTCTCCCGGCAAGATGCTCTCCCTTGAAAAATGAAAGCCTTACTCTCACCAGCCCTCACCTTTCTATAGCACATCAGCCCAGGATAAAAGGATTCTGAATGCCAATTAAAGGATCAGTTCAGAATATTAGTGTCTAAGAAAGGCTTCTCATCTTTTTCAATCGTATACCTATTTAAGATTTTAGAAATGGAGTGTTCTGACCTGTGTTGGGATATTTTGAATCTAGAAATACTGTACAATGGAATAGGAATAAAGATAATTTTCTGTTAATGGCTAGCATTTCCATCTTCAACTATTTACACACAAAAAAATAAATAAATAAAATATCACTGTGAGAGCAATCAAGAAACACTGAGAGAAGGCACTTTTTTTTTTCATCTAAGGATGAAAAACTTCTGGGAAATATCCAAATTTTATCTATCTTGAAGTCAGAATTCTGGTGTGAAAGGACTGGTACAGGAATCCACGTATCTGTTAGAACTGAAAAATGGAATTAATTTTTTTTTTCTGGCAAAAAGTGTGAGTTAGCTGATTGTCTAGACAAAGAAACATGAAGGGCATTTTCCATAAATAGATGAGCAAAATCTGCAGCACCAATGTTTTCTAAAATATATTTTAAAACATGTCATAATATAACATTATCCTCCAGTTAAAAACAAATGAAACCTTGGAAGAAAAAATAAAGCTCATTATAAAAACAAAATAATTAGACTATATAAACACTCTTGGGCTTCCCAGGTGGCACAAGTGGTAAAGAATCCCCCTGCCAATGCAGGAGACACAAGAGAGGTGAGTTCGATCCCTGGGTCAGGAAGATCCCCTGAAGATGATATGGCAACTCACTCCAGGATCCTTTCCTGGGAAATCCCGTGGATAGAGGAACCTGGAAGGAATATGGGGTTGCAAAAAGTCACACATGACTGAGCGACTGAGCACACACACATATAAAGACTTTTACAAACCAATAAGAAGGAAAGGGACAAAAATGAGCAAAAAGTTTTGAACAGACTCCTTAGCAAAGAAAGGCAATAAAGCAATAAGCACATGGCAGTCGCAAACAATGAATGGAAAGATGCTCGACACCGTGAAGAGCTAAGAGCACTTCAAATCAACACCGCGAGGCATCACTGCAGCCCAATAAAATAGCTAAAAGCAAACAAATCACTGATGACAGGGGCTTACCTGGTCGTCTGGTGGCTGAGACTTCGAGCCCTCAAAGCAAGGGACCCAGGTTTGATCCCTGGTGAGGGAACCTAATCCCACATGCTGCAATTAAAAGATTCCCCATGCCGCAAGGAATATCAAAGATCCTGCATGCCGCTACTAGGACTCAGTACAGGGGGATAAATAAATTACTGATGACAGCGAGAACTGATGGGGATATGAACAGCAACTCTCGGAGACTGCTGGCAGTAGGGTCCCTTCAAAACCAGTCTGCAGTTTCTAATAACGTTAAACACACATTAACTGTGTAACCTGCAATCTCACTCCCAGGTGTTGACTCAGATTCTAGAAGTAAAACATAGTAACAGAAAGATCGGGGCCAGACACCTTCAGGAGGTGTGGACTGCAACAGGCTGAGGTCCCGTTGTGAGCGACGGAAACGTTCCCTTCCACGACGGTGGTGGGGGCTACAAAATCTTAAACATTTGCCAAAATGCACAGAACTGGACATGTAACACTGCTGAGTTTTACTCTGTGTAAATTACATCATCTATAAAACTGATTAAGAATTGATGCAAAGAGTCAACTCACTGGAAAAGATCCTGATGCTGGGAAAGATTGAAGGCAAAAAGAGAAGAGGGAGGCAGAAGATGACTCAATGAACATGAACTTGAGCAAATTCCAGGAGATAGTGAAGGACTGGGGAGCCTGGCAAGCTGCAGTCCAAAGGGTCGCGAATAGTTGGACATGACTTATCAACAGAACAACAGCAAATTTGTTCCATTTCCAATTATCTCTGAGAATATTGAGATATAAATTTGGAGCCTCTAAGTCAAAGACTAACAGACTCTAAGAGCTATTTGATACGGCTTAGCCTTATCAAGCTTTCTCAGTCTATTACATAGACATTGAAACAGTGAACAGCGCAAGTTCTAGAAATCTTTTGAAAACCAGCCATCTCCAATTCTTTGTTTTCCGCAAAACTGAGAGATTCTAGTCAGATTGCCAACCTTGCATTAGTTTCATTTATAGACAACTGTGGTTTCCTTGGCATGTAACTTGGAAGAAGTTCAAGCTTGAAGGACAATAATAGATACCAAAGTCCTTTCATCGTCATCTCTCTTTATGTGAGACAAGGTTGATCAGCACTTCAATCTACAAAAATTAACAAGAGGAGCAAAGTAGATGCTGAACCCTCTCTCAACTGAAGAAGACTCCTGAGAGTCCCTTGGACTGTAAGGAGATCAAACCAGCCCATCCTAAAGGAAATCAGTCCTGAATCTTCATTGGAAGCACTGATGCTGAAGCCGAACCTCCAATTCTTGGGCCACGTGATGGGAAGAGCTGACTCATTAGAAAAGACCTTGATGCTGGGAAAGATTGAGGGTAGGAGGAAATGAGATGATAGAGGATGAGATGGTTGGATGGTATCACCAACTCAATGGACATGAATTTGAGCAAGCTCCAGGAGTTGGTGAAGGACAGGGAAGCCTGGTGCACTGTGGTCCCTGGGGT
Source organism: Madoqua kirkii (assembly GCA_006408675.1). Classification (NCBI taxonomy): domain Eukaryota; kingdom Metazoa; phylum Chordata; class Mammalia; order Artiodactyla; family Bovidae; genus Madoqua; species Madoqua kirkii. The sequence continues at coordinate 48,762 of SJYC01089330.1, forward strand.
CATAAAGAGTGGGACACTAGTGACTGGGCAGCAACAAGCTCCATCTAACAACAACAGCAAGTTTACTGGGTGCCTCTATATTCCAGGCTTTCTTTAACTTCAGTCCTGTGTGAACTGTTTCCAGTCTCACAACAATTCTATGGCATAAGTAATATTTTCTTCCTTTTACAGATGAGGACATTTAGACACAGAGAGCACAGTAACTTTCTCAATATCACTTAGCCAGCAGGTAGCAAAACTTGATTGGAACTCAAGAAACCCAGCTCCACATTAAGCAAGTTTACTGGGTGCCTCTATATTCCAGGCTTTCTTTAACTTCAGTCCTGTGTGAACTGTTTCCAGTCTCACAACAATTCTATGGCATAAGTAATATTTTCTTCCTTTTACAGATGAGGACATTTAGACACAGAGAGCACAGTAACTTTCTCAATATCACTTAGCCAGCAGGTAGCAAAACTTGATTGGAACTCAAGAAACCCAGCTCCACATTCCGCACTGCTGACGGCAGTGTTAACTATATCATACTCGTCCACAGACACACAGGATTTCACATCGCTCACGAATGTGTTACATTAAAATAAGACTCCTCAGTGGAAATGAAATTAAAATATAAATCCAAGTAGAAAAACGACGTGAAATCCCCAAATATGAAGGCAGAACTTGTCCACAGTTTTTTCTTTCCTTTTTTAAACAGCTTTATTGAGATAGTTATTTACCATGCAATTTATCCATTTATAGTATTGTTTTATGATTTTTAATATATTTACATATAAGTGCAATTATCTCCACAGTCAATTTTGAAATACTGTCACCACTTCAAAAATAAACATTATGCATTTCATCTGTAGCCTGCCTGTTCCTTCATACCTCCCTGCTGCTGCTGCTGCCAAGTCGCTTCAGTCATGTACAACTCTGTGCGATTTCATAGATGGCAGCCCACCAGGCTCCTCACTGGCAGGGTGGCCCCTCCAGCCACAGCAGGTGCTCAGGCTGTGGGGCCCACTAAGAAGTGATCCTGTCTCTTATACACATCTCCTGGCTTAATATCTGTAACTCCTTGTTTTGTTATTTTAGTTACTGCTTTAGGGGTTATTGTATATCTTATCATAGTCTACCTTCAAATAATATTATATAATTCATATACAGCATAAGAACCTTGCAATAATATCTTTCCATTTTCCCCTTTTCTTGTTCTTATTGTCATATATTTTTTGCTTCTATGTACATTGTAAACTCCATACTACATTGTTACTGATTTATAATTAATTATATTCTCAAAGGGTTTAAATAATAAGGAAAAAAATTATACTACCTGTGTTGCTGCCCTAGCACCTCATTCTTTTGTACAGATCTGTATTTTCATGTTACCACTTACCTTCTGCCTAAAGTACGTTCTTTAACATTTCTTATCGTGCAGGTCTGCTGGTGATTAGTTGTCTCAGAGTTTGTCATTGTGAAAGAGTCCTCTGTTTACTTCTGTTTCTGTGAGAAATTTTAATTGGCTATAGAATTGTGAGTTAATAGTTTTTTTCTACCAGTACCTTAAAAATATTACATACACTGTCTTCTCAATTGCATTGTTTTCTATGGCAAAATCAGCTATCATCCTTATCTTTTTCTTCTGTATTTACTGTGTCTTTTTTTCTGTTTGCTTTTAAGAATTTCTCTGTTACTAGTTTTGAACAATTTGATTTTGATCTACATTGTTGTTTTCCTTATATTTCTTGTGCTTATGGTTTTTTGTGTCTTAGATTTGTGGGTTTAAAGTTTTTGTCAAACTATAGAACATTTTCAGCCTAATTTGATTCTTTTCACTTAATTGTTTCATTTCCCAGTGGTTCAGTTTAATAATATGCTAATAAAACATATTCAAATAGTTCATAAAGAGGTACTATGTAGCATTCAATATTTATAGTGACAGAATCAAATCTCAATAGCACTTGAGATAAAACATTGTTTTCACATTTAAACTCTGGGATTGGTGTGGTTTTAAAGGAAGTGCATGTACTAGAACCTCTTCTCTTGTAATTACATGTTCTCCTTTTTGATTTACTTACCTCCTGCTATTCTTGAAAGTTAGGTGAGGTCCTCAAGCCTGAAATGGTAGCTAGCCCTCTGGGTACTGTGGTGATTATCTCAGTATCTGCTTTGCAGTTCTGGTCAGGTCAACACTAAATTTCACGAAGTGCTAGATCTCTTTCTTCTGAGTGTTGTATCTAATGAAGGCTGCCATTTGTTAGAATGTAAAATTGAGTACAAACATCTCTAGGTGTATATTTTGTCCCAGTCCTATAATTTGCTCGGATGTTCTGCAAGGGGAAGAGAAGAGCCTTACATATTCACATCATAGAGAGGGTGGTAGTCTCTTAACCTCATTTACCTTTTGCTATAACAGAAAAAAGTTCCACAGGCAGCAAATTCCTCAGTTATATGATTGTGCTCCTTATAGGTCGATGACTAAGGAGAAGGCTGTATAAAAAGCATACTTTCAGCAGTACATTTTTATTTCTCTTCCTTTTTATTAAACCAGCTCTGACAGATGAAAAAGAATCTCTGCTGTAGCTCACATTTCCTATGTTAGGCATACTTCAGCCATAAACTTAATTATTGCAAGAATTTTAAAATGACTCCAACTTTTTCTGCACTTGGTACCAGAGAATACCAAGTTCTATTTTTGAGCTGATAAAATCCTCCTTCTGAAAGCATTTGTTTATTATATTACAGCTTCACATGAGCTGAGCTCCATCCTGACCCCGTGTTAAGTGTCTGTGGTAGATTTCATTACATCCATATACTGGAAGTCCTGCCAATATACTGGCAGCAAAATCCTAGTGGAAAATAAATGGCAATAAAAAAGAGAAATGATAGCCTCTGTGAGTGGTGAGGAGCACAGCTTTATTGAGACTGGACAACCCCAGAGTAGTGACTTGGCATGCAGACATGAGCTTAAGACAGTGTGAGTGAAAGCTGATATTGGAATAACGACTCTGTGGCACAGACATGGGAATAATTTAATTAATTGCACTGAAATTTCTTTGATGAATAGTTATGTGGTGATAAGCATGAGGTCGAACAGCGGAATGAGTTTCAGCTTTTTAATGGGCCAGCACAGCTGCAGTTTTGGACGCCTTCCCACTTTATTTTTCCCCGCAGCTCTCCACCACTTTACTCATCCACTTCTTCCAGCTAAGCGGCCCACTAGCAGGGCTCTTTCTCTCCATGTCTGCTGAGCTGACAGGCAAGTACATTTGGCTAGGAGACACAGGTCGGTGGCTGGTTTGAAATAATAACCAGATCAAACGAAAATTGTAGGATGGTTTCCTTATGGCAGCCACACCTGCCCTCCTCCCCAAATCTCTGGGATGGTCTGCTGCTAAGTTGTATAAAGATTTTAATAAAAATTTCTCATCCCTGGAGAAAGAGGCACATCTTTGCTGTCAGAGAGCTAGAGGGAAGTGAGCAATGCAGCCCAGCTGGAGCGCCAGCATTAATCCCATGATTCGTAGCCCGTATTTTCAGACAGATCAATTACTTATGGCTGTAACCGATCTTTCACCATTTTCTTGCTGTGCCGGGCCCCATTTCCAGACTTGGCAGCTGACATAACCTTCTAACTTGATAGAACTTCAGCTGCAAATCTCTTCAGGTCTGCTGCTTCTGTTCATTGAGGTTATACAAATGAGTTGTTAAATAAAAATCAAAAGTCAAAAATTGTGAGTAGTAATCTCTGCTTGGCTCAGTAACACCCTTAGATCTCGGCAACATTGTCAGTTGAATTTTTTTTTTTTTTAATAAGATGAATGATTCAGTTGTCTTCCTTTCTTCACTTTTATGGACATTTCTTTGCATGAGCAAAAAGCCTTCTCTAGAGGGAAGAAATTATCCACAGTGAATGGATTTCTTATCAATTTATAAGTTGAAAGATTAACTCAGAATAAAGAAAAGGGAAATTATGAGGAGACACGAAGGGCATGTACAGGTGAGCTGTGTCTAATGCATTTCACACAGAGTGAGTCATCCCTTTTCAGCTGCTAGACTGCCTAGGCTTAAGGCCAGGAGATTCTGTATCAAAAATAAGTGACCTTGCTAACACACAGGTGTCAGAGAACATGTAAGCTGTTTATAGAGTGTGTCATTGTGCAAATATAGAACTGCTGTCAAGCATTGAAATTCAACAGCCTTTGAGGACTTTACCTAGAATTTTTTAGTGTCTTTAAAACATAACTACTCCATGTGTTGAAGCCTTCATGGCTATGTCAAGCCTTCCTGGAAGAGATGATTAGGAGCCAAATGAAGGAAATTACAGGATTTTGTGATTTGACTCACTTAAGACAAGCAGATGTGCGGCTGTTGGTAAAGCATGTATTGTTCTTTACTATGCTCTTCTCTTTCATTGTCTTCCCATCATTTCCATTTCTTTGACATGCAGCCCTTTGTGGGCATTTCCATTTTCCCCATAGTAACCAATTGTGAAAAACTTACAGAAAGGAAAAAGGAAAATGTGGATGTTAGAGAAGATAAATGGTTTAGTGTTCAACCTAGGGGGATTTGTGTATTTATATCCATATTTGTGTGTGCCATGAATGCTTGTTCTGTATATTACTGCATGCTCTGGAAGCCTTCTCCTGCTTGGGACCCATTAGTGGTGTCCTTTTGGAACAGATATTCACGAACTCTGTTAACAATTAGGGAGGTGAATCCCTGCTGGTATGGGCTGACAGCCACAGATTCCCCTTGGGCTTGCATTACTTTGGATTGATTCTGAAGAAGCCAAGGAAACATGCAGAACATACTTGATTGCTTTGAAAGTTAAAAACGTGTTTATGCTTGCTTTCCTCCCCATTTTCACTCGAGCCCTTCTTAGGCATCCTATAGTGAATAGTAAAACATAAGTCATACAGAACCATAAGGTGCTGCCACAACTCTCACCCCACTTTGGACTTTCTTTCTTGTGGATCTGCATTTCATGATGATTCATTAAGTAGTATGGGAAAGACTCACTGGTAGTGATGCATGACAGTCTCCCATTCTCAGAGCCTGCCAACAATTGAACATTTGAGAGAGAGAAAAAAGAAATAAAAGAGGGGTAAGATTTGTAGTTAGTGAGCTTTTTTCCCTCCTTGGAATGTCGCTCATCTTATTAGGTGTTCTTTAGGGAAACAAAATGCAGTGGTAGCTTGGAGAAATTATGGATACTTTCCAGCAGCAGCAGCACCCCCCCCACCCCCCCGCAAAAAAAAAAAAAAAGCTTAAGAGTCTGTAAGCCTTTTCCCTTGGTTGCAGTTAGGAAGCAAGTTGACAGTATAATA